>ML814381.1:282697-307917 GCA_009831015.1 Picea engelmannii | reverse complement strand
AATTGTGCCCTTATTCACTTCATCTTCCCTCTGAAATTTGTTTCCAAGATTGTGCTAAGAGATCACAATATTGCGTTATGAAAATGGGAGGTCCTTAATGTGTATTTATACCCTTCCAAGTGCTTCCTTTACTTAACTTTAGGGTCAACCTATAACTTCTTGTTTGCAACACTTTTTAGGGGCAAATTTGACATGATCATCTTTAAGAGGGCATATCTCCTCAACTGTGAGGAACCACGTGGTGTGCCACCTACCATTTGAAACAGCTTGATGAGGACTATCAATCCATGGAGGATTTGCATGCATTTGTGATGTCCTTCATACTCTTTTTCTTCAATCAATTTTGGGCTTCATGACCACCCCTTTGGGGCTTCCAAACCATATTTCAAGGCTTCTTGACCATACATTGTAACTTATTTTCTTCACACCCAGGACTTCATGTAGGATTCTTCAAAGTGTCTTCCTATGAGGGTCATGCTTATAACTACACCATAAGGGGACCACTTTGGAGACACCTTCAAATGAACCCATCACTTCTAGGGGATTTTGGACCTGCTTCGGGGCTTCTTCTAGGGTTGACATCAATGACAACCAAGTTTCCAACAATCTCCCCCTTTGGCATTGATGGTAACACTTATACTCCCCTTTGTTGAGGAAAATATATGAAATAATCTTACTCAAGCATTTTCAGACTCTGTTTGGCTAGAGCAAAGTAGATGGGAATATCACCCTATGTTTATAGCCAACGAAAATAACATCCTAACTCACAAGTATTAATTACGAGTGCTTAGGCTAGTCTTTTATCAACAAAATGCTTGCTGGAAATTTAATTTTTATGTAATTTTTTGAACATATCAGTAGCTGAAATAAATGTAAAGATAGAAGTAAAGTTACCAAGATGATAATCAAGATAGATGAGACATAAATCAATCCTTTATTTCATTCAAATTCACCAAAGAGTCACTTTCTTTACAAAATCTCATACAGAAATTTTGGGCCAAAGTCAAACTTAGACATCCCTAATGGAACATACAAAAGGACCTCTGACAAAAAACCAAAACTGAATTCTAAAAGCTAGATCAACTTGCCACAGATTGTTGCCCACTCAACTATGCACAATAGCCTTTGTTAGTCATGAAAATTAATTCACAAACAGACAAGTCTACACAGACTATCAAAGATAGATCAACACGTCTGAAAAACAAGTGTATGAATGATGTGATTTAGCCCTGAATATTGTTGTCTACAATAAGACCCTGCTATCATAAAAGAGAATTAGGCTTGTGATGAATAATGAATGAATGAAAACTGAACTATCTCAACATAAACTCAAAGAGCAAACCTTAGTATGCTCATGCTTCTATCCTCCCCATGTTCCTCCCTTTCCTTTTTCTTTTAAACAAATTAGAATAGGTTGAAGTAGTTGAACCAACTCATTAGTTAAGTTAATTTAAAGACTCAACTAACTTTAGTTGAGGGGAAGAGTAATAATTATAATAAGGGTTATAATAAATAATAACTAGTAGGTGGGACCCCTTGTGACTCCCATTAGCTTATGATAATCATAACATAACTATTAGTTAAGAAAACCACACCTCCTTGTGACTCCCATCCATATCTTCACATTTGTTAATTTAGCTCATGATATTTTGAATTATTTTCAAAAAAAAACATTACTCATATATCCACAATAAAACATATTGTCCAAACATTCCTGAAGTCAACTGTCACCAATAATAGATAAAATAAAACTCAAAATCCATATTTTCCAGTTGTGAGGCCATCTTTCCTTTGTTGATGTTATCATCCTTTAGTCCTTCTCTTTGACAGAGGTGTAATAGGCTTATGTTTTTAGCCTTTTATTCAAATAGCTCATCCCTGCATGCGTGATTGATTAGCAAATGATCTTTTAATTAACCATACATGACAACTCTATTAAAATATGAAATGGATCTTGGCTCATCAATATATCAGACTCATGCAATCCAATCCATACAAATTATTTTACAGTTTATCAATGAGCAGAGGGTGAAAAAAAAGGTTATGGGATATGCGAGGGGTTTGTATTGAGCGAAACATGATATAATGAGGGGGGAAAAGAACATGGTTATTGCTCAATGATAACAACAATCAACTGTGAAGCAAACCAATAAAACATCAATGTAATCTAAACAAGACACTGCCACTTTCTATTGCTTTAACACAGAAATTATCTTGACTATAATCAATCTTAGAACAGGGAGTGAAAAATGAATATGGGAAGGCGGAGGGATTTTTAATTATCGGAAAAAGAAATAATTGAAGGGAAGAAGAATGATTATTGTTCATGAAATTAATTAAGTGATCCATAAAACATTCTGCGAAAAGAGACGCACCAACCAACAATCATCGTGACCAAATAATAATCACTGTGTATTTAACTAGTTCATTGTTCATAATCAAATATCCAACACAGTGCCATCACAAGATAGTATGCATTCCGCGCAATCTGTAAAGGGGTTATGTTCCTTTCATTTATATACCTTGCATCTTAAAACAATTTTCAAACAATAACCAATCCCACTCTGTTTACCATCAAAATCAACCACTGCCCATACCTTTACTTCAATCAAAAAATATACTCAAAGTCATGTTCCCAAAATTTACAATGAAGTCACACTATCATTGCAATCGGGCCTGTCATTTAAATGCAGTGATATTCGTTAAACATATATAGGGGAAGTCAACCAATAATCCAGATTAAATTGCAAAACCTGAATTTACATTTAAACAGATAGACAGCAGCCACCATTCCAATGCAAGATATGCACAGAATAACTCAATCATGCAAGTGTAACTCTGTCACTGTAAATGCCCAATTCAATGTGACTCTAAAAGTTGGGCCATCCATCCAATACGACGAGGTATCAACAACATGTTTGTCTCAACAAATGATCGGATTGCAATAAATCATGCTTAAAACTATGTGGGTATCCCTGAGTGTGAAACCCAAGCTATCCATATTATTCATAGTGCGCAGCCACTAAAACACCACGATGCAACATCTCCATTTTACAAAAACAACAAACAATCACAGTAATAACTCAACCCATCGTGTTGATCCATCACTCTAATATAATATTGCTTTGATTTAGTCAAACTGTAATCAACTACGCTATGAAAAACTTGGCCTATACAATCAGACAACTCTAAACATACATTGGTTGTAGTTCCTACAGCCATCATGGTTGTAATAACCATTCAGCCCCAAAATAAACTAACAGTTACAATGACCATTTATTCGTTGTGTAAAAACACCAAACCTACAAATGCGGTATGCGTGAGCGTTATTTAGCAATTGTAACCAATGCCAAATCAAACATCCAAATAATCTTGGTGTAAAAGACAGTGACAGTGTATCAATCGATCAACCAATTCAATGTTGAGATTAAACTTGGATTGTCGGAAAAATCAACCACCGACCTACCATGTTGTGGCAACCACTCATACTCATGCATTGACGTGAGGCGAGGCTGCAACTTCCTCAAAAGACAATCCTAGGTTATCAACCATAAAAGGGAGACTGTATTATTTCGAACCGTCCAATTATCGATGTAGGGTTTCCATTTCAATAACACGGGCAATGACTAGATGCCAAAATCCACACGATTGTCACATAACCAATTGGGAGAGTATGTATTTAAATTAATCAAGAATACATTTCAACCACAATAACCCATAGTAACCCTGACATACCCGACAGTCTTCTTTATAAAACCCTCAAACTGGAGGAGTTAAGGGTTTGCTTCGAGCCAGCACTAGAGTCGACTCTTTTCAAAGGTAAAACCTCCGAGACTAACAGCACATACACAAAGAACACCCCAACTTACTTCGTGGACAAAGTGATGAAAACATGTGACAGGAAAGGCTATAACAGAAGAATAAGGTTCTACCTCAGCCTGGTAATGATACCTAAAACATGCAGGGTATAACCCTCATGACTCCTCAATCAAACAACCACAACGCTAAGGTGAAGACAGGGCCAAGAAGGAACAACATAACTCACTGCGCGACCCTTGGCAATGGAAATAACCTAATGCCCAAATGAAAAATGTGTGGTGACACAAACGCTTCAAACATTAAACCCCATCAAAACCCACAGACTGGATACAACAATATGAACGTGTGAAGATATCCCACCAAGACCAACAAGGATATTCCAACTAAACTAGCAAGAATAACAGAGATCGTTTGCGATTGCTAACACTCGGGATAACCAATAGTATTATGACTTCAACCTCATTGCAGAGAGAATCATCAACGTTTCATTTCACAATCAAAAATTTACACAATTGCAATACTTTAAGGAAGGCACAAACCAATACACCTGAGCCAACATCCATTTCATAGCCAGAGCAAACTCATGAAGGGACAAAAAAAGACATACCTATAATCGAACACCTTAAAACGTGAGTTGGTCAAGTGGTTTCTCCCTGCTAAGAAATCGGAGCATAACCAATGAAGCAATGTTTCAACAATAACCCGACTAGGGTGGCGACCAATGAAAGGAGTAGAGGTGACGTGTAGTAAATGCACATCACCTCCACACTACAAGTTCATACAATTCTTAGTACGCGCCAGCTACTAATCAACAAATCATCCACCTTGAACCACGCATCGAGACCAGCAACCTTTAATTTCCAAGAGCGCCACCCACATTACATATTACATCTCCACTATACAGAAATGCATGTCAACCATGTTCTATAAAACCTCAATAAATCGCATGGCTATCATGTGTTATCTAGGATTTGCCACATTCTTTTAAATGCATGTAGTATAGCATATTAGCATAAGGTAGTTTCTCCTTTTAATTGCTTAATCTCCTTCTAACTCCCTTTCAATTGTTGTTACTAACATATGTCTGTTGCAGGTGTCCCAAGTAATAGATCCAAGAGCAGAGAGCAAAAACATCGGTATAAAACTTGAGCTTGGAACAGTAAGGGGACCATGTATAATATGAATGATCCATTTTCCAATAAAACAAGATATCGTCAACCATGAAGGCAGTGTTGAACAGTAGCATAACATCAAATAAGCACCAGATTTGATCTTCAATCTACAAGGTGGTCCCACCTACTACTATTATTTAGCTTTTATAATAATAGGCTTTAGCAAAACTTTGCAGGCAAAACTTTGTTATGAATTTAATCGTCAACAAATTGGTGACTCCACAAGGAAAAAAAAATTCAACATATTTAGAACTCGGAACTCAGGGTTTTGCAGACCAAGAACGGTAACTTTAGAAGACGTGACTAGAATAATTATGCAACAGGGGGAAGTGAACGAATTTAATGGAAAAATGACCAGGAATTTGGGAATAACTCATGAAAAATGTTAAGTATAAGGGGGGTTATCCCTGTATGCATAATCATTCAACCAGAATCGACTCTTAGTTCAAGGAGGAAAATTAAATGCTCTGCTCTTTTATTTTCAAATGGATGAAGAAATGTGAAGAAGAAGCGAGAGATAACCAACCTCTTTATAAAAAAACAGTGAAAGTAGACAACAAATTCAAGTGAGCTCTCAAGGAAAACATCATAACAGTCGTGTAAGCTTGATTGTAATTGGCTAACAATATCTCGTAGGAGTGTCACTGTGGCATAACTGATCCAACATCTTATTTCCGACTAAACTAAAAATGACTAAATTTGAAATCCAAGAGAATAAAATTGCAGAAAATTAAAACAGCAAAAATAAAGTGACAAAAAGGTAAAAACAATAGGAAATGCTTAAAACAAAAAGAAAACAGAAATCAACTTATTGTAAGCAGGAAAAGAAAAAATAGCGAAAATTGAAACAGAGTTATATTACTAAAATACAGAAAATCCAGACAACGTTAGAGCTTTTCAAGTTGGTTCCACATAATGATTTAGGTGAGAACCGTTAGTGCTGTAGGAAAACAATCGCTCTTGTAAGTCTTTTAGAATGTAAGAATTTGTACCTAAGACAAAAGCGATCTTGAAGGGACCCAGCCATAATTTCTGAAATTTTGAGTGTCTTCCCTTATCAGGGTGAGCTAAATCCCATAGCAAGACCTTTTCATTTACCTTGAACTTGACAGTCTTGATGCTCTTGTTGAAATACTTCTTAATATTTGTTGTCTCCTTTTAATATTATCCAAGGCAAACATCATTTGTTCTTCCAAAGCTAGTAGTGCATTTATCCTTTGTGAAACATCTGAAGAATTTAACTCTTCGATCTATATCATTAACCTTAAGGAAGAAAGTTTCAACTCTGTTGGCAAGAGGGCTTCTTGACCATAAACAAGCTAAAAAGGAGTACAACCAGTGCTTACCTTGGTGGTAGTTTGATCTGCCCAGAGGGCGTAGGTGAGGAGAGTATGCCACTGACGAGGCTTATCTTGAATGAGCCTTTTGATGATTCTTACCAGATTTTTGTTTGTAGATTCGGCCTGTCTGTTTCCTTGGGGGTAATAAGTTGATGAGGTGAAATGTTTAAACCCCAACTTGGCTAGAAATTGAGTCAGTTTAGCAAAAATGAAAGCGGGTCCATTGTCTGTAATGATTTCTAATGGAAGACCAAATCTGGAAAAAATATTATTTTCAAGGAAAGAAATTACCTGATCCTCTGTGGAATGTTTAAGTGGGACAGCTTCAGCTCATTTCATAAAATAGTCTATGGCTGTCAAAATAAAAACTTGTCCGACTGAAGAAGGGGGATTAATAGGACCAATAAAATCCAATCCCCACTTTGAAAAGGGAAAATATGGCAGGACAGGCTGTAATGGCATGGTTGATAGGTGTTCCTTCCCATCAATTTTTTGGCACTTGTCACGAGACCTTGAAAAAACATAAGAGTCACAAAAGATCGAAGGCCAATAATATCATTTTTCTAATAATCTTGAAAGCAGTGGTTTTTGCAGAAAAATGAGCTCCTACATGGATGATAGAGCTTGAAGAACTGTGAGCTTCCTGTAACAATTTTTGTGCATCTTCATTATTCACACAGTGAAGTAGCACACCATCAACTGATCTTCGAAATAAAAGATCTCCTATAATGACATATCTTGCAGATTCAAGATAGAGTATTCTCCTTTGATGAGTGTCTAAGTTGTCTGGACATCTTTGGTTTTGTACATAATAAACCAAATTCTTGTACCAAGGATGCTCAGACACAGGGAGGATCTAATCGTCAATGTAAAAGAGAGCTGAAAGGGAACTATCTTCTTCATCAATACCTTCACCATTCTCAGCATGTTGAGCCAAGTGAAGGGTTAGGTCACATCCCTTAATAGTGGTAGAAGTCATGATATTTAAATCATGCTCCTGGATCTTGGCAAGCCAATGTGCAAGCTTTCCTGAAAGATAAATCTGTGAGAGAAAAAAAAATTACAGCAGGTAGCGGAACTTTTACCAATGTATGCTTACCTAAGATGTAGTGGCGAAACTTTTCAACAGACTTAACAAGAGCAAAAGCATGTTTCTCAATAAAAGAGTATTTAAATTCATCATCAAACAAACTTTGACTCGTGTAAGCCACAGGTTTTTCATTTCCTTGGTCATCATTTTGCATAAGGACAGCAGAAACTGCCTCCTTAGTGGCATTAGTATATATCGTGAATTCCTTCTCAAAATCCGTCTTCACCAAAACTGGTGCGGAACTGATTTCTTTCTTAATCCCTTCAAAAGCATTTTCGACATCATCTGTCCAAGAAAAAGAATGATCTTGCTTAAGCAGATTATGGATTGGCTTAACCATCACCGCAAAATCTGGAACAAACCTATGGACAAAGTTAATAACCCCCATAAAGGCTTGAACTTCTTTCTTTGAAGTGGGAGAAGGAAGATTAAGGATAGCAGCAATCCTTTCAAGATCGATGCTTATTCCCGAATTGGAGACGATGTGTCCAAGGAGCTTGCCCTCAGTAACACCAAAAATGGACTTGGAAGGATTTAGAGAAATTCCAAATTTCCTACATCGCATGAGAACCTTTCTCAGATGACCAAAATGATTTGATCTGAATTTAGAGTAAACTGTTAAGTCATCAAGGTATATCTGAATGATCTTACTAATCAAATCATCAAAAGCTAATTGCATAGCTCTTTGAAAGGTGGCACTTGCATTAGATAAACCAAAAGACATACATTCATAAGCAAAGGTAACCCACTGAGTAATAAAGGTGGTTTTATATTTATCTGCCCTTTTTACCTTGATTTGATTGTAACCGGAAAACCCGTCAAGTAAGGACATCATTTGTGACCCTACCACTTGCTGCAAAATCATTTCCATGTTAGGGAGAGTGAAGTGATATTTTATACTAGCTCAATTTAATGCGTGAAAATCAATGCATAATCTGATCTAACCAGTGGTTTTCCAAATGGGGACTAGATTAGAGACCCATTCAGAATATTTGACCGGAAATATGATTCCAGCCTTCAAAAGTTTTTCCAACTCCTTTCGAATAGTTGCTTCTAGTGCAGGGTTGATAGGTCTTTTTTTTTTACTTAACTGGTTTTATGCCTTCCTGAATGGGGATGGCATGTTGTATAAGGCCAGGATCAAAACCATGAAGATCCTCATAAGACCAAGCAAAAACATCTTGAAATTCACCAAACAACTTGGCAAACATCTCTTTCTCTTCTTATGAACATTTGGCACCTATTTTGACGTTCTTTGGAGTCTCGGGTGTCCCAATGTTCAAGGAGATGGTTTCACCCACCTTCCTTTTCGACTCTTCTTTCTTTTGTTTCTCCTTGTTGCCTACGTCACTCGAAGAAAATGAACTCTCTAGAGGAGTCAAGCCTTTAGGAATCTTATTATCTGCTATGGATATAATTTCTTTAGGCTTAAAAGGTTCATTTTGAATAAAAGCACAAATTCTCTCATCGTTAGGGAAGACCTGCCAAGATTCTATATTGCCGGGAATATGCAGACGATATAGGTATTGAAAGGTACAATCAGGTCTGTGTGGCAGAAGTTGTCGATTAGGGGAGGCTGCAAAAACCGTTAACCGATCAGCCATTGAGTTTAACTCCCTCTTAACATGGGTGATGTTGAAAGATAAAAGGTTCAATCTAAGTGCTCAAACAGTTTGGGTGTATTGTTTCATCAACTTGTTGCTAGGTGAGTAAATTTTACGCACAAGATTCACAACAAGCTCTGAATCCCCAAAAACTGAAAGGTGACCACACACAAATCTGCACCAGGTGTTGACATCAAGTTGCTCACACTATCACTGAAGATAAGTTTTTTCATTGTCTTTGTCACTATCATTCATACATCACCATCAAAAAATTAGGTCCACATAAATATCCTAGGTCCACTTGGGTCCACATATAAACCCCAACATCACTTCTTAAATTTATTTTGAACACTTATTTGGGACTAGTTTTTAGATTAGTCACAAAATCTAACTTCCAACAAGTATAAATACATACATGTAATGAATCAAGGTACAAAACTTGTACCCAATATTATTTTATATCTTCTCTAAAATTCCCCCAAGTTTCTCTCCTTTATTCGTCATTGAAAAAGAGATATAACGAAAATGGCAAACCTTCCTGAATTTTGGCCTATTCTAGAGAGCGAACTTGTACAAAATGTCGCACGCTCAATATTTGATATCTAATTCTGAAAATCACACACAAAATACTATGGATTTTACTCTTTTCAATGCAATTTATCTCACATAATTTGGATCCTTTATGAAGAAGTTATGACGGTTTTACACTCTGCGAAAGATAGGACTAGTCAAAAACACTATCTTTCGCAGAGTGTATCTCCAAAATTAAAATGACCCGGGAGATGAAATTAGTACCACATGTACCTTGACATTTATTCTCAACATCCTCCAAGTTTCTCTATCTGAATCTTCTAGAAAAACAATTATAGTGTAAATGCCAAGATGACCTTTGAAGAACATACCTTAGAACACATCATCACAGGACTTCATCTTCCCCTGGAATTTTGCTAAGAGATCACAAGATTGAAATATGAAAATGAGAGGTTCTTAATGTGTATTTATACCCTTCCAAGCGCTTCCTTTACTTAACTTTAGGACTGACCTATAACTTCTTGTTTGCAACACTTTTGAGGGGCAAATTTTACATGATCATCTTTAAGAGGGCATATCTCCTCAACCGTGAGGAACCACGTGGCGTGCGACCTACCGTTTGAAATATCTTGATGAGGAATATCAATCCATGGAGTATTTGCATGCATTTTCTATGTCCTTCATACTCTTTTCCTTCAATCAACTTTGGGATTCATGACCACCCCTTTGGACTTCCTAACCATATTTTCAAGGTTTCTTAACCATACATTGTAACTTGCTTTCTTAACACCTAGGAATTATTGTAGGCTTCTTCAAAGTGTCTTCCTATGAGGGCCATGCTTATAGATACGCCATAAGGGGATTACTTTGGAGACTCCTTCAAAGAAACCCATCACTTCTAGGGGATTCTAGACCTGCTTCAGGGCTTCTTCTAGGGTTGACATCAATGACAACCAAGTTTCCAACATATGGCACCATAATCAACATATGGGAGTGAGATAAGATTAATGTGGGAAGCATCATAGGTCAAATGTCCATGGAGAACCATGGATATCATCCATGACACTGTTGTCAATGATATAGATCATAGGAGAAAAAATCTCCTCCAATTACCCCTATATGTGAGGGGGTTGCAGGACCCATAGGATCCATATAACAAAAATCCAAATCACCTAGAAAATTCCCCAATTCACAAAAACATTTTTGCCCATCACCCATAGTTTCTTACAATAAAACAATATATGGCTTATGTGAATCCGCAAGTTTATAAAGGGATTGTTTTTTGAGGGGTGACCCAACCCTTTGATGTTCAAAGTCATGCAAATCATGTAGCACACTTCACAGGTGTATGTGATACTCTAAGAATCTCTTCAATAGGATGTTGTTTGCCAACCAATATTTCCTTTATAGCCACTTATTGTGCCAAAAACATGTTTGTTTTGTGACCCCTTCTAGATCTAGAATGGAAAATGGACTCAGTGAATCCTTGACCACCTTCTACCCCTTGATCAACAACCCTAAAAATAATAGATTTGGGTCTCAAAGAATATCTAGATGAAACCTATGAATCTCCTCCCCTCTCCAAATAAGAGAAAGTTTTAACCAAAGGCATACATATATTTTCATTGGGGTTCACAGTCTGATCTACCCCCCCTTCAAAATTCTCCCTAGACCAAAGGAGATGCTACCTTCTCAATAGGGTCTGTATTCCTAGAAGAAGGAAAAGTGAAGTCATTTTTTACTAACCCTGCTCTATCCATTTTTATTTTTTAATTATTGGATGAGTATGTGAAATATATACATAAAAAAAAATTATGTCGGCCTACAATTGTTAATGCATTTTGTTATCATCTCCAAGATCATACTCTTGTTCAGGCTAATCAGTTGGCCCCATGTCCTAACTAGAATCACCAACCTCTTGAAGAGCAACATGCAATTCTTGAATTTCCTTTGACTTTTTTTACTAAGCCCCAACTTTCTTCCAAGAAGGAACAACCTCTAAAGTATTATTACAAATATTTTACCCTACCTCATCCCTGATACTTATGCCATACTTCTTAACTCAAACATGCTTGTTGAGCTTAAGATTACATTCAACTACTAAGTGACCATAACAATGACACCTTATGCACCTAAAAGGTATTATGAATAGTCCAATATTTTCAAATGAGAAATATAGTTGCTTTTTATAATCATTTCATTAGTTAGCCCCTCTCGAATATCTAGACCTATAAGAATATTCCCAAAATTCATGTAGCGTACCCAACCCCCATCTCGGTCACGTCACTGCTAAAATGACCCACTAAAAAATTATGATACGAAATATAATTGTGGAAATAACCTACAACATGACATTCATACACTTGCAACTATCCAATTGCTTAACTATGCATAGAAATGAATAGATAACATAAAACAACATTCAACCACATAAAAAGGATTTAAATGCATCATTCTACTCACAACAAGGAACAATAACCAAATATATTTTAGAGTAAATTACACATCAACTATATCAGCATTATACATGCATTAACACAACAAATAACAACACTTATCTTATAAAATGTGTGACCCACTGCAGAGGATAGACGTTCCTCCCAACTGTAGCTTTTTTGTTCTGCTTCTCAACAACAAGACACCCCCGAGTTGGGGCTATGAATCCACAAGAGACAATGGTCCCTAAGTCTGGCTAATGTCCCCCTCTCACAGTCAAAACTTGCAGCTAATCCCAGTCCACTAGTTCTCTTCCCATCAACCTACACAACCCAAGGGATGGAATCTCCCTTCACCACTAATAGTTGCTCAAGACTTTTCACTCCCCTCCATGGCTTCCAACACAGGTTGGACATGAATTCTATTTCCTAGGACCTTGGGAATTCTACAACTACAACCGTGAATTCACCCAGTAGCAAAACCCGTGCTTCCTTGGAAAATTTCAAACAACACCTTACTCTCAGGCATGACATATTTCTCCACGAGATTACAACTCCAAACAGCAGCCAAACATGCCCACAATAGCTTCCCTCAGGCATCAACACTCACATCTCCATTGATGGTGATCTGGGATCATTCCAACGATGACATTACATAAATTGCATTAAGAGTATGAATCAAAGCTTATGTGCAACATTAATTAAAGAAGGAATAAATATGGATAAAAGAAGAGAAATGAGACAATAACACTATAGCTTGATAACAGAGTTCATCCAACATGGACTACGTCTTCGCGCCCTACTTCAAAGTGGAGAGGCTTTATATTATTCTCAGCAATAAAATTGGCATAAATACATCACTATACCTCAAGTCTGAAAAATGGCCTTCTAATCTATTGTCAAAATATACATCACCAGTGGACTCGTGGTGAGAAAACATGTAGAAACGACTATCAAATCATCCAAATCTGACACTGCTCATCCTAGACCCCTCTTGGGATCTTCACCTCGTAAAGCATGCCACCAAACTTCAATTAATACCCATGTACGTGCATAAAATTATGTGTCTGTACGACTTGAGTGCAGACCCCTGAGCTCTGGAAAAAGGTTGAGTTTTAATACAAAATTGTGGGTGGATTAAGCAATGGGGTCGTTGGCCCAAACGGTTGGCAGAGGTATAAAACTAGAGTTGGTTTGGGAGATCCAAGGGTCGAGCCTCGCGGACCCCCATTTGGAAATGGTTATAACTTAAGGTTTTAATATAGTCCAACGACTATATTTAAATGCAACAACCCATATATATTTACATAATAGTTTTTTAGTTCAAACCTCTTCCAAATTAAAACTCGCGCCAACCTTTGTGACATGACCGGTGCACGATCATGAGCTAGATTTGATGGTACATCCTAGGATTTATGGCATGTTCGTCGAATTGTGGTACTAATCGTCGGGATACGAGATATGACTAGAGTTTGTGGTCCTTGGTCGGTCCGACGGCCAAATATATAAACTTTTTGAACTTTTGATTACCGACCCTCATTGGGCATTTCAAGGCTTCCACGTGGCGTCCTCGAGTAGGTTGTCCCCTGTCGAATCACCTACTGAGTCAACCGCCACTTGTCATTGTGTGAGGCTGCCACATGGAGGCCCATGGGTGGTGACACATGGAAACCACTGGGTGGTGCCATGTGGTAGCCACTGGGTGGTGCCACGTGGCATCACCTAGTGGTGCCACGTGGCGTCACCTAGTGGGGCCACGTGGCACTCACCAATTGACCCAAGTGGCCACCAAAAACACCAAAAATGTGTGCCATGTATCGGCCTATGAGTGGTTCCATGTCGGCATGCTGAAATCATCCCTGCATAGTCAGCTGCTTATTTCAGTAGTACGGATGATGATGTCACCCTATTGACTTTGACTCGGTTGACCAAAACTTTGACTAGCCGTAACTCCTTCGTTCGGACCCTGTTTGACGAACCGTTTATGCCGACGGAAAGATATTGACAAGCTCTTTGACTTGGTGCCATTTTTAATGAGATTTTAGGAATTTTAATTTTTTCCCTTTTAGATCCTCGATTATTCCTCCTCACTAAGAAGCTTTTGGGCCTCCAAAAGCCTCATCAATCACCAGGCAGGTGAGGAAATTTCTCCCTCACTTTCTCTTTCCTGATACATCATGCTTTAATTGGATGTGTTCCCTTCATGCCCACTTAAATATCACCCCTGCGTGAAGTCCTCGTCCTTCTATCCAGGATGATACCTTATGTTAAATCGTCCAAGTATTCAAGAGAAAACTCATCCACTAACGGTACTAAAACACTCTCCTACTGATCCATGATCATTGGAGGCTCATAAAGTTTCATGTTTACAACTGAGTATATTTGCATATTTGGTGGTATATCTCGAAAGGCATTGGTTCCAATTCTCTCGAAGATGGTGAAGAGTGCACGTTTCATACATTGTATCTGATCATCCCACAACTTGGGATGTTTGTTGTGGTAACCTCAAAGAAACTGAACCATTTTTCTACTTGCAACCTCTCCTTGATCGTTGATTTGTGGATGGAAAGTATTCCTCCTCTTCAGCTCGGTGTCCATCATTCTCCATATAAACTTCCCAAGGAATCGAATGTCTCAATCTGAAATAATGACTATGGGCAGTCCAATATGGACCCATACACGCTGAAAGAAAAGGTGAGTAGCTCGCTCAACAGTGATCTGCTTGTTACATAACATAAATACACATGTCTCACTAAACCTATCCACTACTACATGAAAGTAGTCATGACCCATTTTTGACATAGGAAACCCCCCTACAAAATCCAAGGAGATACTCTTCCAAGGATGAGAAAGAACATGGAGTGGTGTGTACAGCCCAAAATTTCCAATAGTGGGCTTAAAAATGCACAACACACACCCCTTTACAATCATAGTTATAATTACATTTATTTGAGGCAAACATAACCTCAACAAATACATTACAATCCTCTCTACCCCAAAATGCCCAAATACAAGAGAAGTGTAAGCTTCTCCAATTACATGTATTTTCACATTGGTAGGAATACAAGGTTTACCCAAGTGGTAGAATGGTTTGTCCTGCAAAAAAAATGTTTTCACTTGCAAGCCATGGATTAGCCTCTCACATACATCTTTGAAGACTTCGTCAATAACATATTTTCCAACATATCTAACATGAACATTCTTCAAAACAATAGATGCAAAACTAGGAGGTCTAAAAAGTATATCTGCTCTCATGACATGTGCATTAGTACTAGTTAAAATCTTGAATAGTTGTTGAAGGTCCGGTAGAGCTAGTATTGGTGCAGGGTTGATCTTTTCTCCCAAAGTGTCGAAGGCCCTTTTCTTTCTGCCTCCCCACTGAAAGACATGTCTCATCTCAATCATTTAATTTTTATGTAAAGGATTAAGAGCATTGAGAGCATTAGACTTATCAGGCTCTTTGGTTTTTACAATCGTAAGCACAAGATTCTTACAAGTATGTATAGCTCTCTTCATTTGACCTGCACTAATAAGTGATGGATTAGCTTTCGTGTTGTGAGCCCTAACAATATATTCCACTCCATATTTTGTGAGATGATATTTGCTCTCTTTCTGGAAGAAGATTGTTTTTCTATCATAAAGATAAGGACTCCCTAATACAATAACACAGATATCCAAAGGAACCACATCCAAATCAACCTCATCTATCAACTTAGAAGCAATAGAAAACCTCAATCTACATTGACTGGTAACCTGAAGTTTTGCATTATCGTGTACCCAACCAAGAGGCTAAGGTTTCTGGTGAGGTATTGTGGTTAATCCCAATTTATTTACAATCTCTTCAGATATCAAGTGAACTTGTGAGCTCGGATTAAACAGAGTTTCAACTTTTGTGTTTTTGGTCACTACTCTTATGTGGAATAATTCACTTCTTCTTTCATCATTTTCAAGAGGTGGAATTGTAGAACTTGAACTAGCATGCAAGGAATCTTTACCTTGTAATCCAATGGTTGCGATCTTATCTTCATTGCCTGAATCAAAACCAAATCACGTCGGTCGTAACTCCAAATGCAACTTCCAACAATTCTCATCATCATCATGCCCATCTTTTTGGCAATGAGTGCAGGATGATTTTTCTCCCTCTTTATTTGTTGTAGTTGTCCTCTTATCCTTTCCTTTGCCTTTCCTTTTGAAATGGTCTTATGAATGTTTGTGATCTTCATGTACATTCTTTTCCCTGCTTTCAAAGTAAGTTTCTTGCATACACACCTCATCTAAGTTTGTGGGGTTAAATAATAACAATGTATGTCGAATGTAACTGTGAAGTGCACTGATATACTTCATAAAAGTTTCATGAGAATCTAAAGGAATATTTAATGCAAGTGCTTGTTTCCTAAACTCCTCTTGGAAACTCTAAATACTCTGACCTTTACCCTGTCTTAGATTTTTCCATTCCATCATGGCTTTTTTAACATAACCCAGTGGATAAAATTGCTTTTTCAACGCAGATGTAAATTCAGACCATGAAGAAAGGAGTTTACCATTATGCTTACTATCTTTCTGAAGTTTTCTCTCCCACCATACAAGGGTTGTGCCTTCCAGCTGAAGAGAAGCCAACTAGATCTTTGCCTCTTCCTCTTTGATCCATTGTACACAGAAATAAACTTCAATTTATCTGATCAAATTATTAAGCTTATTTGCATTAGCTTCTCCATTAAACATGGGAAAATTAAATTTCACATCTAGTTTCAACAATGGGTTTTTAGAAGTACTTGGATGAAAACTAGAATGATGAGAATGTTGAGAATGATGAGAATGAGAGGAAGAGGGAGAAGAGCTTGAACTTGAAGATGGTGATGAAGGCTCAGGAGGATCTCCTCCACTTCCATGGTTCACTGAAGCATTATCCTCTTCTTTAACTCTCTTCTTCGTCTCCTTCTTTGCAACTCTCTTCTAGTAATCTGCAAACAATTTTTCTAACATGTCTGACATCCAGTAGAAATCTATATGGAAATCCTTCTCATTCTCTACATGAAGTTCTTCATCCTCCAATTTCCTTCTTTGAGTTGCAGGTCCAATCTCTGGGTTGAAAGTATTAAGTTTTCCTTCGCCTATTTTGAGCTTGGCCCTAGTAACCATTCACATTTGCAATTCAAACCAAAGAAGACTACTCTGATACCAACTTGATCCGGGATCTTTCCATCGATGACACTACATAAATTGCATTAAGAGTATGAATCAAAGCTTATGTGCAACATTAATTAAATAAGGAATAAATGTGGAGAAAATAAGAGAAATGAGACAATAACACAATAGCTTGATAACGGAGTTCGTCCAACATGGACTACGTCTCCGAGCCCTGCTTCAAAGTGGAGAGGCTTTATATTATTCTCAACAATAAAATTGGCATAAATACATCATTATACCTCAAGTCTGAAAAATGGCCTTCGGATTTGTTGCCCAGATGCAAAAACAGACATCGCTAGTGGACTCGTTGCGAGAAAACGTGTAGAAACGACTATCAAATCATCCAAATCTAACAATGTTCATCCCAGGCCCCTCCTAGGCTCTTCACCTCGTAAAGCATGCCACCAAACTACAATTAATACTCTTGTACCTACATAAAATTCCATGCTTATACGACATGAGCGTGGACCCCCGAGCTCTAGAAAAAGGCTGAGTTTTAACACAAAATTGTGGGTGGATTAAGCAATGGGGTCGTTGGCCCAAACAATTGGCAGAGGTATAAAATTAGAGTTGTTTTGGGAGATCTGGGGGTCGAGCCCCACAGACCCGCATTTAGAAATGGTTATAACTTAATGTTTTAATATAGTCCAACGACTATATTAAAATGCAACAAGCCATATATATTTACATTATCGTCATTGTTTAGGTCAAACCTCCGCCAAATTAAAACTCACGTCAACCTTTGTGACATGTCGATGCATGGTCCTGAGCCAGATTTGATGGTACATCCCAGGATTTATGTCATGGCCACCCGATTGTGGTACTAATCATCGGGATATGGGATATGGTCGGAGTTTGTGGTCACCGGCCGATCCTGTCGTCGAAACTAGCGTCGGTTGGTCCAGTGGCCAAATATATATATTTTTTGAACTTTTGATTCCCGACTGTGATTAGGCATTTCAGGGTTTCCATGTGGCGCCCTATGATTGGGAAACGTGGCACCCTGGGATAGGACACCCCCTGTCTAGTCACCTACCGAGTCAACCGCCACTTTTCGCTATGTGAGTTTTCCACGTGGCAGCCCCTGGGTGGTGCCATGTGGCATCACCTGGGGGTGCCACATGGCACTCACCAATTGGCCCAAGTGGATGCCAAAAACACCAAAAATGCATGCCACATGTCGGCCTCTGAGTGGTTCCATGTCGGCATGCTGACATTAGAATTACATCATGTCGATGTCATCCCTGCAGAGTGATCTGTCGATGTTAGCGGTACAGATGATGATGTCACTCTTTTGAGATTAACTGGGTTGACTAAAACTTTGATTGGCCATAACCCCTTCGTTCGGACTCCGTTTAATGAACTGTTTATGCTGACGGAAAGCTCTCGATGAGATCTTCGATTTGGTACCATTTTTACTAAGATTTGAGGACTTTGAATTTTTTCCCTTTTAGATCCTCCTACATCAGCTGGCCAGAAAAATCTATGTAAAAACTGCTCTGCATAAAAAAACGTGAATGCAAAATTTTGGTCCCTTCCCCATACAAATTTCCTCTTTTTCTCTTGCTTGCTTGACTTTCACTCTTCCTGAAGCTAATTGTACTCAGCCCCCCATGCTCTCAATAACTATGGGAAGTGACTTCTTACACCAACCCTCTTACATGAATTCAATGATTGGGCTCTAAAGCACTCAACGTATAACAAAAGGTTCATGGTAAGGATAATTTAGAAAGAAATAAGAAATGGGTTTTGGTTTAATAGACATGGGTAACTCTCCCCCTTGGGCCCCTTCGCTCTCTTATGGATACTTAGCCCCCAAATCTATGTTTGTTTCCATTTGCATTGGGCGATACATTTTATTCATTATATTCAACTTACATCATTTACATATTACATCACTTTGGCTCTCGGTCTTATTTCACATTTACAATTTACATCGCTAGTTTGGGGTTTGAAAATGGGATGTTACATTCCCCTCCCCCTACAAATTGCATTGTCCTCGGTGCACATAACCATGCAATTTACACATTGGCATATATAAAAACATTACATCAAAATACTTAATAACTCTGCAACTTAAAGACTCACGCAACAATTCTAACCAACAACTCCCTTTCCCCCTCAACCCACACATAGTTTGGACAAGAAATCTAGGAGTTGTGGCTCGAGGAACCCTAACTGCCAAAATGGAGTCTTCATTCGTTTATGTACAAATGTACATTCAATTTTCTTCAAAATTTGCAAAACTTTGAGGGTATGCCTCACGCATGGCTTCCTCGTGCTCCCATATAGCGTCTTCAAGACCGTAGCAGGTGCATTGAACCTTTACCAAGCCTATGGCTTTGTTCCTTAGCACTTTGACTTTCTGGTCCATGATGCGCACTAGTTCCACCCGAAAATTCCCTTCGTGTTCCACCTGGATCACATTCCAATCAATTACATGATTAGGATCAGTTATATATTTTTTTAATAAAGAAACATCGAACACGTTATGAATTCTAATGGATGCAGGTATTGCTAGCATGTATGCAACTGGCCCTATCTTTTCTAAGATCTCAAAAGGCCCACAATATCTCGCTACCAACTTTGGGCAACTTCCCAATTTCAGTGAGCTTCTCTTGGCTTTTACTTTTAAAAACACATGTTCTCCCACTTTGAATTCTCTATATGTTCTCTTTTTATCGGCATAGCTCTCTTGTCGATCATGTGCAACTTTCAAATTCTACCAGATCATTGCTCTGGTACAATTCGGGCTTAATCGTTGCTCCGTCTGTGGGATTGTCCCAGCTTACTAGTGTTGCATTTTATGCCATATAGTGCTTCAAATGGGCTCATCTTCAATGATTCTTGATACCCATTATTGTATGTAACTCAACTAAGTGGGTATAGTCCTCCCACTTATAAGGCTTGTACATCACATACATTCTCAACATATCTTCAATTATTCGATTAATCCTTTATGTCTACCCATCTGAATCTGGGTGATATGTTGTACTGAAATTCAAATTGGTCCCAAATCCCCTAAACAACCCCTTCCAAAAATTGAAAGTGAACTTGGGATCTCAGTTCAACATTATTTTCTTAGGCACACCATGTAGCCTAGAAATTTCTCTCATATAAATTTCTGCAATGTTGGTTGCCTTATGAGTTACTTTCACTGGAATGAAATGTGCAATCCTTGTATTTCTATTGTACATCATTTTGTTGTAATCCTTCTTTAACTTACACATAATGTTGATCTGTTGTTGCAACCTCTAGAATTTTGTCTTTTAGATCTGTCATGTGCATACTAATGGATGTAGCATGCATTTTATGCACCCTTTTGATAAGTGCATCAACCACCTTGTTCTCTTTTCATTTGTGTTTTATGTCAAAGTTTTATTCACTGAGAAGTTCCAACCATCTTGTTTGTCTAGCATTTAGTGTTGGTTGTTCCAACAAATATTTCATACCACTATGGTCTGTCCTCATTTCAATTTTTTTTGTCGATAAGGTAATGCCTCCACATTCTTAAGGCATGCACTATGGTTTCCAACTCTAAGTCATGTGTGGAATAATTTATTTCATGTTCCTTTAATTTTCTAGGATCTTAACAAATTACATATCCATTTTGCATAAGGACTCCACTGAGCCCTTCCTTGCATGCATCAGTGCACACAAAAAATCCTCATCTCGATCAACAACTTTTAAAATACGTGCACTAGTTAGTAAATCTTTTAAGCACTAAAAATTTTCTTCACACTTGGAACTTCATTCAAACTTTACTCCTTTCTTTTACAAATATGTTATTAGGTGTGCAATCTTGGAGAATCATGTAATGAATCTCATGTAATAGCCAGATAGACCCATAAATGATCTAACCTCATAAATGTTTGTTGGTGTTGGTCAACTCTTGATTGCTTCAATCTTTTTTGGATCCACTGCTATGCCATCTTGTGAAACAGTGTGACCCAAATAATGGATTTGTTTTTTATAGAAAGTGCACTTACTTAATTTGGCATACAATTGGTGCTCTCTCAACACGTGTAGCACCATCCTCAAATGTTTTGCATGCTCCTCCTCTGTCTTGGAATAAATGAGAATATCATCCAAGAATACAATGACAAACTTGTCCATGAAATCTCTGAACACCCCATTCATCAAACACATAAGTGTAGTTAGTGCATTTGTCAATCCAAAAGGCACCACCACAAATTCATAGTTTCGATACCTTGCCCTAAAGGTTCTTTTGCTAGTGTCTTCTTCTATGATTCTAACTTGATGATTACCTAACCTCAAGTCAATCTTGGAGAATATATTTTCTCGTTTAAGCTAATAAAAAAGATCATCAATCCTTGGCAAAGGATATTTATTCTTGATTATAACCTTGTTCAGTTGTTTGAAGTTAATACATAACCTCAGTGTTCCATCCTTTTTCTTGAAAAAAAGAACTAGGGAACCCCAAGGGAAAACACTTGGGCGTATGTACCCTTTCTTTAACAACTACTCTAGTTGCATTTGCAACCCTTTTATCTCTGGGGTACTCATTATGCAAGGAGTCTTGGATAATAGGGCAGCTCCAAGCATTAAGTCAATATAGAAATCCATATCCCTCTTTGGTGGAAATTCGGGCAGCTCCTCAAACACATCTTCAAACTCCTTCAAGACTTGCCTATTTATCCTTCATTGGCTCTTCCATATGGGTTGCATATATCTGGCACACCTTTCTAAAACTTCTTTTCAGCTGCAATGTTGAAATCTCTCGGACGTATATAGGTCTTGGAATACCTTGCACTGTCCTTGAATTCCCTTCCTCATCAAGACATGTGAAAACCTTGTTATAAAAATATAAGACAACACGATGCTTTTCTAGCCAATCCATATGAATCAAGCAATCATATGACCCAAGCGATATGATGTTCAAATTTGTCTTAGTGTTAATACCATTCATGTTTATAGAACATTATTTAACAAGCTCATTAATTATTCTCTTGGTTCTAGTAGCTAGTTGTACTAACCAACACTTTTCATGCTTACATTTCTTCAATTTAAATCTTTCAACTAGATCTGGATCTATATCACTGTGACTAGATCCAGAATCAACCAAAATAGCTATGGGTTGATTATCAATATTACCTTCCACTTCCATCATGTGGGATTCATAGTTTATTTGTCTATTGTCCAAGGCTGCATAGATCCTTGGCATGCATTTTCCCACATCCTCTACTATATCCTCTTGCTTGATACAACTATGCATGTTCCTCATCTTATATCCTCGATGAGGATAATCTTTATACATATGATCACCTTCACATCCCCAACACTTTATGGGTTGTTGTCTTGGCTTCTTTCCTAAGGACTTTGTCATTTTATGATCACCTTGAGATGGTTTACCTTGTTGATATGCTTGATATCTATTCCTTATGAAAGTTGGTTTGAATCCCTTGTTCCTTTGATCCATATTTCATTTTTTGTTGTCATCCCAAGCCTTTTGGAAAGCTGGCCTCTCTCTGTTCTACTTGCACAAATACTTAGCCTTTGTTATGGCTTCCTCTAAATTCTTGGGCTCATCAAATTGAATTTTATCCATGTAGAAGGATGGAAATACACTCAGGAACCTCTAAAATTTGATCTTCTCATCTATGAAGAAGCTCACATACCTGAGAAGTTCTAAGAAATTTCTCTCATATTCGCCCATGGTCATGTTTCCAAGTTTGAGTTCAAAGAACTCTTGCATCTTCTTGTCATAATATTGCTCTGACAAGTACTGTTGTTGAAAGTATTTCTTGAACTGCTTCTAGGAAAACCTCTTCTCATCAAGTAACTTAACCTACTTCAACCAATCCCACATATATTCCTTTCCTTATAGGTGGTAGGTTGCAATTCTAGCTTTTGCATTTGATGAGTAATCATGTAGCTGGAAATATTTCCTCATTCCCAACAACCATGCTTTTGCATCTTATCCTTTCTTGTTCTCTCAATAAAATTATGGTATATTGATCTTCCTTATCTCCCCTTTCAAGTTATTTGATCTATTTCTCATTCTCTAAAATGGCTTTCCAACAGTTGTACCCATGCCTCATTCTGAGTTATAAGCATAAAGTTACAACACCCACATGTTGTAATTTCCACTTTATTGCTGCTACAAAATTTATTTATTAATTTATGAGAAAATTTTAGAACGTAATACAAAATTTTGGGTAGAAATATGTCTTCTCCTGCTCAAGACCTTTTCAATGACTATTTGTTTGCTCAAATCTGAGCTCTAAGTGAAAAGCTATGGTTCAGAGAAGATTTGACTGTTTTTCCCTATTTATCCTTGTATGTTACATGCCTCTTCTTTCTCTCCCATCCCATTTTCAGATACTCATATCTCAAATATTGCATCATCCCTATATTCTATGGAATGTAAACTTTCCATAGACTATTCCTGGGCCCCAAACATACTTATGCACAATGAGTTATGCCCTTTTGAAGTAAATTGGTGCCAAAATTGTACCCTTATTGTTTTGGTTGTAACTTTCTCATACGAGCTATGTTTTGCGCCCGGAATAGCTCGTTGGATAACTCTCTCCAATTTATTTTATTTGAGCTATAAAAATAGAGTGTAATGTTGGTACACTTTGTTCTTATGGGTTTTTATTGCCTAAAAATGTTGTTTATGGCCTCAAATCGCCCCGCAAGTTAATGACATTCAAAAACCCGAAAATTTCTTAAAAATTCGACTATTTTACTGATATAACATTGTTTTAAATCTAAACTGTTGATCTAAAATCAGAAGAAATCTGGACTATTTGTTGGGCCCGAGATACAATCACTTTTATGACAGTTATTATACACTTTTGCCACATGTACATATGTGTTTTTCATACTTTAAAGGAGCTTTTTGAAGAATTTCATGATAAAATGGTATGATCGCCATAAGGTACGTGTAATTCATGTTTAATGATTGTATCAAGTATAATTCATCATGTTTTATGATTTCCAAGAGCTAATTCATGTTTTTCTGGTGTTGCAAGGCAAAAACGCACTATGTTTCTAGTACCGACAATCGTTCTGGCACTCTGTCCACCACTATGTATTGCACAAAAACATAGGGTGACTTGGCGGTTAAGGTATTAGCGGCCAGTGACGGGAAAATCAGTCACATGGGTTTTGTTTATCCTTTCCCCCTCCAGCTGCTAAGCTCCAGACAACTCAATTTCAATTGTCCAAAGAGGGTGATTATTGGCTCGCTCTGTTTTATCAGTTAGGGCATCATTTATTGTAATTTGCCGAATTTAGAAGTGATTCGACCCTCCTGTGGTCGACCACTTGGTTTGTAAGCTTATAAATACCACTAGGATGGTTAGATGATAGTTAACCAAGTAACATAAGCATTAGAATTGTCAGAAAAACGATTTTACTCTGTTTTGATATTTTACATTGCCAGAATTATGCCAGAACTGCGTTTTCAAGTTTTAATAGTGAATTCGTCTTGTTAAGCTCGTGATGCGCTTTTAGAGAGTGACCACGACTTGTTGGGGGGCCCACCAGTAGTCTGGTAACTTTCTTCATATTTATTTATTCATTTCTTAATTTAATTGCTCTTTTTATTTTCTATACATGCATGTTTTTTTACTGTGTTAACTAGTTTGTTGTAGTTTAATTGTTTTAATCGTTTTGAAGGTTAGAATGATGAGATGTATTAGCATGCACTGATATTGTAGACTAGGAACAGACTTGCAAGTCTCTATACTAACCCCATGTGCATTTAGATGTTAGATTCTGCTTTCTTTTATGATTTTATAGTCTAGTTTAAAACAGAGTTTAATTAGAACAGAACAGAGTTTGATTTGGGTTTTCTTTGACAGGGATTGATGGATGGATAGAATTAATTCCAGTTTTTTATTATAGCTTGTTTATTTCAGTTTTATATAGATTTCATTTAATTAGTTGTTGGTTAATGTAGATTGTTAATTTACTTTCATAGTTTAATTTATGTTTTCAATTATTTCCTTATTGCAGTTTGAATGGTTAGAGTAAACATAACATAGTTTTATTTTACGCAATTTCCTTTCCTA
>ML814381.1:266148-281472 GCA_009831015.1 Picea engelmannii | reverse complement strand
GTAGATTAGCCTTAGATAGTTGCCTTCCTTAGTTAGACTATACTCCTACCAACCTTCTACCTTTGGCATATATTTTGCTACAACTCTAAGTTTACTTACCCCGGGTTGACAATTTAATTAAGGGTTTTTACTGTGTTTTTAGTGCATATAGAACACCCATCACTATTGATCTGGTCTCCATCGACAATCGACGATTTTTTTTTGTAAATTCAACTTTCCCACTAGTCTCCCTGATGCACGATCATCGACCATAGACCATCGGTTATTCCTCCTCGCAAACCAAAACTACTCGTGAATCTCTCTAGTGCCCGATCATCATCCATCGTCCATCAGATAACTCTCTTGGAAAAACAATATTGCTCGCAAATATCTTTGACGCCTGTCATCAGTCATCGACCATCAGAGACTTTCCTTGACAACCACTTGCCCACAAGTCTTATCGAACCATGACCATCGACGATCAACCATCCCTTCACTGGCATGGCAACTATGCTGACATGGCATCACACATAGATGTTGACGTGGAATGAGATGTCATCCTAAAGTATCAACTTTGTTGACGTGGCATGACACGTGGATGATGATGTCATCATCCTCTTTTCCTTCATCGATGATCGATCGTTTCTCTTGGAAGACTGTAAAACACTTTGCTAAATCTGTCAACGCCCAATCATCGACCATCGGTGATCAGAGATTTCTCTCAGACAAATGAAAACTATTGCCAAATTTTGTCGATCCCCGTCCATCAATGATTGGCGATCCTCTTTGGACGTGTGAAAGCTTCACCAAATTCTGTCGATCCTCAACCATCAGCGAGTTTCGTTGGAAAAATTTGACACTTAGAAATATTGGCCAGAATCTGTCAATCCTCGACCATTACTCATCACCGATTAGAGACTTCTTTTGGTCGAACTCGACTCTTTTCCCAACTCAATGATTCGGCCATCAACCATCAATGAGTTCTACTAGCGAACTTCAACACTTATAATTTTTTTATCAAAACCTAAGTGAATCTGGGTCGTCAATCTCTCTCTCAAGATGATCTCGACCGTCGATTCTACTATGACCTTTCAAATGATCGAAACTAATCTAGACTGTCGATCTATCTCATTTCTCTAACCGCTAAAATGAATCTCAGTTGTTGATCTGGCAATCTTTCAAACTTCGAAAACATTCAAAATTTTTAAATTTATCAAAATGAATCTGGGTCGTTGATTCTTTAAACTCTCCCAGCTCCGTCGACCTCCATTAAAACATGAAATTCGACCTTGCAAGTTGAATCTAACATTGCAATCCGATCAATTGATGTCATTAAACGTCTTAGATAGTTTTGGGTAATTAAAAACTCGAACTTTCTCATGAATTTAGGTATTTCCACTATGGTTCTCCACCGTGTTTCCTCAAATTTTCTCAAACCAAAGTCTGCAATAGTGAATTTGCTTAAATTCGCACTAGTTCTTGGCCCATATGAATCCAGTGTTGAACCAGTAGCTTTGATACCAGATTCTAATGTACCCAGCCCCCAGTTGGGTCACGTTGCTGCTAAAACAACCCACTAAATATTTTTGATATAAATATAATTGCAAAAATAGCCTACAACATGACATTCATACACTTGCAATTGTCTAATAGCTTAATTGTGCATAGAAATAACTAAATAGCATACAACAACATTCAACAACATTAACAGGGATTTAAATGCATCATTATGCTCACAACAAGGAATAATAACCAAATATATTTCAGAGTAAATTGCACAATAGCTATATCAGCATTATACATGCATAAACACAACAAATAACACTACTTATCTTATAAAATGTGCAACCTGCTATAGAGGACGATCGTTCCTCACAACCATAGCCTTGTTGTTCCAGTTCTCAATAGTAATACACCCCCAAGCTAGGGCTATGAATCCACAAGAGATGGTGGTCCCTAAGGATGGATAATGTCCCCCTCTCACTGTCAAAACTCACAGCTAATTCCAGTCCACTAGCTCTCTTCCCCTCAACCTGCACAACCCAGGGGATGGAATCCCCCTTCATTTCTCACAGTCCCTCAAGCCTTTCCAGTCCCCTCCAGGGCTTCCAACACAGGTTGGATAGGAATTTTACTTGTTGGGACCTCAAGAATTCTATAGTTGCAACCACGAATTCACCCAGCAACAAAACGCATGCTTCCTTTGCTTTAAAACAACACCTTACTCCCAGGCACATAACCTCTTTCTCCACGAGATTATAGCTCCAAACATGCCCACAACAGTTTCCCTAAAGCTTCAACACTCAGATCTTGATTGTTGGCTAGAAAAATCCATGTAAAAATTGCTTTGCATACACTAACATGAATGTAGAATTTTGGTCTATTCCCCATACAAATTTCCTCTCTTTCTCTTGATTGCTTGACTTGGACCCTTCACAAATCAAGAGCTAATTATGACTACAAGTGTCGAACTTGCATATTCTACAGTGGTATTATTCCTTCTCGATTTAGCAATGACTCTTTCCCACTATGTGGATGGATATTCTTCTTTGGATCCACATGACAGGTGTCAGTCTTTGGAGCATTATTTTCAGTTGGTTATTCAGTTGTGATATCTTTTTTTTGGAGTTCACATGAGCAATTGGATATGGGACCCCAGCTTACAATGTCGATTGGACTACTTAAGCATGGTGTCTTTCATTTCTACATGGGACCATGGTTCTGTAGTATGCTTCAACACTATGGTCCAAACTTATCCATGGGACCCTGGTATATGGTTGTACACCCTCATAACAAGTGTTGATGACAACACTTTCATAAGGGGGGTGGAATGTAGTGTAGCTAGAGAGGTAGTGGGGGGTTCAGAGGGCCCATAGTAATAATAGTGGAGGCCATTCAATGTAAGGTGGACTAGGTTCACTATATTATTAAATAAGACCCACTATGGTAGTTAGATATAATAAATTTAATGGGACTTACTAGAAGGTTCCTCCTCTAGAATGTTCTTAGGTGGTTGGTAGCACTATATAAAGGGGTTCAAGTAATGTAATGAGACAAGTTGAGAAGTATTGTATTTGGAGCGGTAGCTCAGTAGGAGGATGCCCCCTCAAAGAGGCAAGTGAACAGGAGAGGATCCCTTCCACAATAGGATCCATTGTATGGTGTTTCCCTACCCTAAGGGTTTTCTTATAATAAAAGTGTGGTTATTCTTTATTGTTCTATGAATATTTGTGGTGTTTATGTATGCAAGTATTTGGTTCTTAACAAAATGTAGTGTACCTAGAGAGGTGTTGGGGGGTCCAGAGGGCCCATAGTAATAATAGTGGAGGTCATTCAATGTAAGGTGGACTAGGTCCACTATATTATTAAATAAGACCCAGTATGGTAGTCAGATATAATAAATGTAAGAGAACTTACTAGAAGGTTCTACTTCTAGAAGGTTCCTCCTCTAGAATGTTTTTAGGTGGTTGGTAGAAATATATAAAGGGGTTCAAACAATGTAATGAGACAATTTGATAAGTATTGTATTTGGAGTGGTAGCTCAATAAGAGGATTCCCCCTCGAAGAGGCAAGTGAACATGAGAGGATTTGTTCCCTAATAGGATCCATTGTATGTGTAAGGTAAAAAATCTATTATAGTAGCATGAAACATAAATATTGCAGAGAATAACAGTGGAACAACACAATAGATGAAACCATAGCACCAAAATAATACCTTTATTGATAGGAAACAATGTTCACTTGCCTCTTCGAGGGGGCAACCTCCAGCAGAGCAGTGCTCTATTACAATAATTCTCAAGACAAAACTTCACATACCCTCTACTCCTATTTATATTAAATCTATCTATCCAAAAGAACAATATAGAGGAAGTTCCTTCTAGAAGCGAAATCTTTTATTAGGTCTTCTTACATTTGACTTATTCATCCTTATTTCTAGGCCTTATTAATATTGGCCTTTATTATGTGGAAATATATTATTCTACCTACATGAGGGGTTAGGGAGGTTAGGTCCCTAACATACCCTCCCCCTTGAAGTATAGTCGTGTCCTCAAGGCTTAAGATGAGGAAATTGTTGGAGAATAGAGGTAGGCTCCTAGGTAGCATCGTCGGGACTTGAATCTTTCCACTGGATTAACACTTCCTTCATGGTGCACTAACGGAGACGACACTCGCATTGGTCCAAGACTGCTTGTGGTTGCAACCAGATGGAACCTTCTTCATCCAACTCATGGAGACTGGTTTGAGTTTGGCGCTTAGTTTCAATCACCTTCTTTAAGCATGAGACATGAAAAATAGGATGGAGCTTCAACTGACTGGGTATAACTAACTAGTAGGCCATCGATCCCACTCGCTGGGTATAAGGACCATAAAATTTGGGAGAAAGTTTATGATAGTGTTTAGCTTTGAGAAAAGTCTTCTTATAAGGTTGCAGTCGAAGAAACACCTGGTCCCCTTCAAGAAATTGACGTTTGGAATGATCTTAATCTTCTTGTTGCTTCATGTGATTATGAGCCATGACCAAATTGTCTTTGAGGGCATGAAGAATAGCCTCTCAGACTGTAAGATTTTTGTCAACCTCCTGAACCTTCGAAACCCCTCGCATGTATGAGAGAACCGATGGTGGCTTTTCACCATATACTGCTTCAAAAGGAGTCATGTGAGTAGTTGTATGGTAAGATGTGTTGTGCCATCATTAAGCTAGGGGTAACCACTAAGACCACCGATTTTTCCTCTCATATGCAAAACACCTCAAATATGTTTCCAAACACTTACTAACAAATTGATGGTGAAAATGGGATCTTTGAGCCACTGTGGATGTGGTGAGCGGGTGTTGAAGAGCACACAAATGAGCATATTTGGAAAGACAATCGACGACCACAATGATGACTAACTTATTGCCCGATTTAGGTAAGTCGACAATGAAATCCATATAAATATCCCACCAAATAGCAGGGGGGATTGGAAGCGGTTAGAGGGTGCCCAGAGCTTTGAACGTTTCTCCCTTGTTACATTGACGTACCTCACATTCAACTACAAAGGTGCAGACGTCTTGTTTCATACCATCCTAGAAAAAAAAGAATGTTTGACCCGTTCATAGGTTTTGGTAAACCCTGAATGCCCAACTGTGGGAGAAGCATGAAGTTCAGAAAGCACCATGGATTTAAGTTGTGATTGCTTGCATAAATATAGATAACCTTTATAGTGAAGCTCTACATTGTGCCAATATTACCCTGGAAAAGCTGGAAAATTGTGTTGCAATTGGTGGATTATGTTAGAATTTTGGGGGTCTTGCATCCATTAATGATGAACAGCTTGGAGCCAATTTGGTACAATGAAGGAGAGGGATAAAAGGGACGTGTCTTCTTCATACTTATGGGAGATAGTGTCCATAACTACATTTTCCTTTCCCTTATTGTAAATGATCGCATAATCATAGCCAAATAGCTTGGTCACCCATTTTTGTTGCTATGGTGAAGAAATTTGTTGTTCCAAGAAAATACTTGAGACTCTGATGATCAGTTTTGATGTGGAAGCGTTGTCCCAATAAATAAGGATGCCAGAGATCCAAAACATGCAGAATACATAACATTTCCTTTTCATAAATGGATTTCCCCAAATATCTCTCTGAAAGTTGTTTGGTAGTGAAGGCCAAAGGCCTGCCATCTTGCATGAGGACGACCCCAATTCCTTTCCCGAAAGCATCACATTCCAGTATGAAAGTCTTGGTGATGTCTAGAAGTGCTAGGACAGGGGTCAAGCACATAACATCTTTCAAGGCTCGGAAGGAGTCATCAGTAGTTGGAGTCCAAGTGAAAGAATTATTTTTAAGAAGAGAAGTTAGAGGAGCTGCAATTTTGCCATAATTCCGAAAAAACTATCGGTAATAGCCCGTTAAACCCAGAAAACCTCGCAAGCTCCTAAGATTTTTAGGGTGAGGCCAATCATGCATAGWTTCAATTTTCTTAGGATCCACCCAGACACCATCCTTGCCAACAATATGACCTAGGTATTCCACTTATGAGGCTCCAAAGGCACATTTAGATTGTTTGAGGAAAAGTYGGYGCTTAGAAAGTAGATGGAGAACTTGATTCACATGGGAGAGATGGGATGTCCAAGTTTTACTATAGATGAGAATATCATCACAGAAAACTAAGACAAAATGATGGTGAAAAGGACGGAAGACATGATTCAAAAGACTTTGGAAARTGGAGGGAGCATTACACAAGCCAAAGGGCATTACCAAGAACTCATAGTGACCTTCATGAGTTCGAAATGCAACCATGGGAATGTATTCTTATTTCATATGGATCTGGTGGTAGCCAGGACATAGATCAAGTTTCGTGAAGCACTGAGCACCACTCAATTCATCCAAGAGGTCATCAATGACAAGAATGGGGAATTTGTCTTTGATTGTGAGTTTTTTTAGGGCATGAAAATCAGGACACATGGGCCAAGTACCTTCTTTCTGGAGTACCATGACCACAAGGAAAGAATAGGGGCTGGTACTAGGACGGATAACACCCGCTTCTAGCAATTCATGAATAATTTTCTCAATTTCATTCTTCTTGCAAAGGGATGATGATAAGGGAAAACGTTGGGAGGAAGATTGTCCGGTATGAGAGGAATAGAATGATCATGGATTCCACGGGAAGGGGGAAGTTCTTTGGGAGTGGTCAAAACAACTTGCTGGTGGGAGAGGATAGGTTGGATTCGGGATGCTCAAAGGGTGTCTCAACAACATGAATGGAGTGGAGTTGGGAAATAATGCCATAATGACCCTTTTTTAGGAGATTTTCCATGCGATGGGAACTGATGATCTCGGGGGAGCTTGTTGTGATGCCTTGGAACTTATATTGTTGTCCCTCCTGTTGGAATTGCATGATTAAGTCCTTAAAATCCATGAGAATGGGGTCGAGAGTGCGTAACCATTCAACACCAAGAAAAATGTGACAACCACCCATGTCTATAGCAAACATATGGGATTTTAGATGATATTGACCAATTTGGAGCCGCACATTTTCACATCGTACCCCACATTTCATGGAACATCCATTGGCAATCATGATTTGAAAATTATTGACAACACAGATGTAATAATTGACTTCTTGGGAAATGCAGCGATGAATAAAATTATGGGTGTTACCACTATCCACAAGGATGATGACTTTTCGATTTTTAATGTAACCAATTAATTTGAGGGTCTGGGGAGCAGAAAAGCTAGTGAGGGCATTAAGTGAAATCACTGGTTCAACTTCTGGTCGATCAGAGGGTGGGTCAGATCAAATGGCAGTGGTAACTCATCCATAGGTGAAACAACGACCTCTTCTTCAGAAACATCCTCAGTCATGGCCATAAAAAGATTTTGTTCCTTACACTTATGCCCTAGAAAATATTTTTCATCACAATTATAACAAAGACCCTTGAGTTGATGTTCAACCATTTCGACCCTGGTTAATTTTTGGATCTTGAGGGGAGTTGCAGGAGGGGAGAAATTGGTGGGTTTAGGGCGAGGAGGAAATTATGGTTTGCAGATTTGGGAGGATACAATTTATTGTGTTTCCTTGGCTCGTTGAGTAGATTTCAACAAAGTCTCGGGGAGTTCCATGAGAACATGGGCACATATTTTATCTTTTAGACCACTGATAAAGCATTCCTTAAAGAAAGCATCTAACATGCCCTCCATTCTGAAATAAAAGTGCTCAAATGTGGCGATAAAGTCTTCCACTGTCCCAGACTGCTTCAACTTGGTCAAATGGCCTAATTGGTGGGTGTCAGAGTCAAAGCGGTCATAAAGCTCTACAACAAAATATGTTGAAGCAACATACCCTTGGCGAGCCTTTTTATGCAATTTCCACCATTGCCAGGGTTCCGGATCCATATGTAGGATACCATAACGAAGCTTGGATAAATCATCAGTAATGCCATGCAAAGAGAAATAATGTTCCATTTGAGTGACCCAGCCTGTGGGATCCGAGCCATCAAATTTGTTTACCTCAATTCAGGGAGGGTGGAGGTCTCGAGAAAAGTGGGTAGTTTGAGGACCTTGGTAATGGGAAGAGTCATGGTCTTCCAGATAGGATGGTTGTTCAGAATAGGAAGGGTTCGTGGAACGACCCATGAATTCGTCAAGTGTGGCTTTGATGTATTTGAGGTCTTTGATGTGGGAACATTGGTCCTGTAGGACTTGACAACATAATTGAGTGAGCTAAGGTTGGAATTGATATTCTCAATGTCCTCCTTATTCTGGATATTGTCAGCAACCAATTTATTGAGTTCTTGGGTTCGGGTGGTGGCCATTTGGAAAAATGGGTAGGAAAATGAGATAGGGAGAAAACAGGGGGCTGAGAGGGGTGGGTGCGACCGCTGAGAAGAAGGGTGTCAAATGATAAGTACCATTGTGATCAGTGTGAAAAGGGGAATCCAATGGGATAGGGGCCAAACAAGGGTGTCAGAAAAGGGGTCGGGTCCACGAAAAAATTGTATTAAAAATGATAGGTACCACGAGAATCAAAGTGAAGAGAGGAATCCAATGGGATAGGTCCCAAATAAGTGTGTCAGTGGGACCTCTATACTCTTTTTTTTTAAACTCCTGCGGAGTTATACTGCAATCTAAAGAATATTGTAGTGTTGAAAGGCCCAAATTCTTAACATGAGAAAATGTGTAGTAATTTCGCAACCAAAATGGAGGAGGTAAAGTTGCACAACAATGGATCTTGTATGCTCTGTGTATTTTTCCATCCCAAGGGTTAGGGTATTCAGGGTTTCTACAAACGAGGGTTTTCCTTGTGCTATAGCTCTCTGATATATGTGCGGGGTCCAACAATAGTACTTGGCCCAATATCATAGGGCACCAACAAAGGAGGCTAGATCATGCCCTTAGATGTACTACCCGACTACCCAGGTACTAGAGAGTATCTTCCCAAGTGTTTTTCTTGATGGAACTATAGCAGTCAGGCAGTCGATTGGTTTATCTATGGAGGGCTTCAGGAGATCTAGGCCAATCTGTATACATGTCTTGTCTGATGCACTACCACTCGAAGGGGTACCAACAAGGGTTACAAGGGTGGCCAACAATGTGTGATTAAGTACCACTTGTAGTTCCTGTGTGTATGCTTCCTCAAACGTGAATTTATATGTCGAACGACAAATCTCTGTAGCTTTAAGACGTCGAAATACGTCTTTACCCTCAAAAAAATAACCCACAATTTTCTGCCAAGGAAAGTTCCCTGATACCATTGGCAAGGTACCAGATCTATTATAGTAGCATGAAACAAAAATATTACAAAGAATGACAATGGAACAACACAATAGATGAAACCACAACACCAAAATAATACCTTTATTGATAGGAAACAATGTTCACTTGTCTCTTCGAGGGGGAACCTCCAACAGAGCAACACTTTATTACAATAATTCTCAAGACAAAACTTCTCATACCCTCTACTCCTATTTATATTAAATCTATCTATCCAAAAGAACAATCTAGAGGAAGATCCTTTTAGAAGTGGAAGCTTCTATGAGGTCTTCTTACATTTGACTTATTCTTCCTTATTGTTAGGCCTTATTAATATTGGCCTTTATTACATGGAAATATATTATTTTACCTACGTGAGGGGTTAGGGAGGTTAGGTCCCTAACATTATGGTGTTGCCCTACCCTAAGGGTTTTCTTATAATAAAAGTGTGGTTCTTCTATATTATTCTCTGAATATTTGTGGTGTTTTTGTATGCAAGTATTTGGTTCTTAACAAGTGGTATCAGAGCACTTTCCTTGGCAGGAAGTGTGGGCAATTTTTATTTTTCCAAAATTTTTGGAGAAGAAAACGGGGGCCGTGACATTCCGGACAATTTTTGTAATTTTTTGTACAACATTTGCATAAACTATTTGTAGATCTAAGTTACTATTGGAAAAACAACCAATTTAAAAAATAAAAAAAAATCATCTGAAACGGAGTCTGTGAAGTGAAGTTATCCCCATTCTAATATCTACAATTTTTCAAGGTTTTCCGTAGTCGATCGCACGATTTTTATGATGTTTGTAGGACCCGGGGCCGAATTTTCCTAAACAAATTACAAACCTGAGTTACTCTCATAATTTCACCCAAATTCAAAAAACAAAATCGCCCAAATTGGAGTTCCGTAAGTGAAGATATCGTTGATTTAAAATCAACCATTTTGGGGGTTTTTCTTGACGACGACGAGACTACAAAGTTCATAACTTTTCACAGGGTGCTCAGATTGCTACCAAATTAGTGCCATTGGATAGAGGATTTTCATTGCTTTCTTGTGGCATATTATATGAGGTTTTTTCGATGGATATGCGATGCACTCCAACCTATACAAAAATTCCAGTGTCTCTAAATGCTCTCAATGATATAATAAAGGAACACCTTCAGATTTATCCCGCCATTTTGACAGAATATGCTCGAGAATAAATTTCTTGGAATGATTTCAAGCATGATTGTGATTCTTGGTACTATACTCTTGCAATGCAGGAGATCCAAGAGAGATGTAACAGGGAGATCATTGACATTTACATCTCGACCGAATATAATCAAGAAATATATGCTTGGTATGATTACGAGGACGATCGTGATGATTGGTATATGGATAGTTGTCATTTATGGGATGACAACCACTTTCATATTTTATTTGATGACTCTACTCCACCTTTTGTAGAGAACATCAATGTTACAAATCAAGAGCCAGCTCTGACTACAAGTGTCTTACCTGCATATTCTATAGTGGTATTATTCCTTCCCGATTCAGCTATGACCCTTTCCCACTATGTCGATGAATATTTTTATTTGGATACACATGACAGGTGTCAGTCTTTGGAGCACCATTTTCAATTGGTTATTGGGTTCCACTATCTTCTACATGGAGTTCACGTGAGCACTTGGACATGGGACCCTGGTTTACAATGACGATTGGACTACTTCAGCATGGTGGCTTTCATTTCTACATGGGACCCTAGTTCTCTAATATACTTCAGCACTATGGTCCACACTTATCAATGGGACCCTGGTATATGGTTTTACACCCTCATAACAAGCGTCAAGGATAACACTTTCATAAGGGGGATGGAATGTAGTGTAGCTAGAGAGGTAGTGGGGGGTCCAGAGGGCCCATAGTAATAATAGTGGAGGTCATTCAATGTAAGGTGGACTAGGTCCACTATATTATTAAATAAGACCCACTATGGTAGTTCGATATAAAAAATGTAAGAGGACTTACTAGAAGGTTCTACTTCTAGAAGGTTCCTTCTCTAGAATGTTCTTAGGTGGTTGGTAGCACTATATAAAGGGGTTCAAGTAATGTAATGAGACAAGTTGAGAAGTATTGTAGTTGGAGCGGTATCTCAATAAGAGGATGCCCCCTCGAAGAGGCAAGTGAACATGAGAGGATCTCTTCCATAATAGGATCTATTGTATGGTGTTTCCCTACCCTAAGGGTTTTCTTATAATAAAAGTGTGGTTCTTCTATATTGTTCTCTGGATATTTGTGGTGTTTCTATATGCAAGTATTTGGTTCTTAACACTCCCAGGCACACAACCTCTTTCTCCATGAGATTACAACTCCAAACAACAACCAAATATGCCCACAATAGCTGCCCTCAATCTTCAACACTCAGATCTCTATTGTTGGCTAGAAAACTCCATGTAAAAATTGCTCTGCATACAAAATCATCAACGTATCATTTTGGTCCCTTCCCCATACAAATTTCCTCTCTTTCTCTTGATTTCTTGACTTGCACTCTTCCCCAAGTTGATTGTACTCATCCCCCCCCCCCATTCTCTCAATAACTATGAGAAGTGACTTCTCACACCAACCCTCTTACATGAATTCAATGATTGGGCTCTAAAACACTCAACAACTAATGGAAGGTTCATGTTGAGGATAATTTAGAAATAAATAAGAAATGGGTTTTGGTTTAATAGACATGGGTAACTCTCCCCTTTGGACCCCTTCCCTCTCTTGTGGATACTTAGCCCACAAATCTTCATCTATGTCCATCTGCAATCGATGGTACATTTTATTCATTATATTCAATTTACATCATTTACATATTACATCGCTTTGGCTCTTAGCCATATATCACATTTACAATAGACATCACTAGTTTGGGGTTTGAAAATGGGGATGTTATAATTCATAACCTTTGACTCTAGGAAACTCATATCCACTTCCATAAATGTGCCTCCAAAATTCCTTGTTTCCTTAATACATTAGGCGACCAAAATTCCAACAATACTCTAGGCAACTTAACCCAAATAGGAACTATATAGGATTTTTCCAGCTTTACATTAAAAAAGGGGTCCATTTCTTAAGCAATAGCATGGTCAAATCCCATTGTTATTTTTGCCTCAAAATCATCTCCAAATCCTTGAAAGATAAAAAAAAACAAATGTCATCCACCCTATGGATAACACATGAAATTGTCGGCAATAACCTAGCCCCAACTCCCAAAGCTGGCTCAACCAAACCTTCAAGGTATTTACAAACATTCTTAGACTTGAAACCACCCTAATAGTGATTGTGAGGCCAAACCTACCACTTGGTGCACATCATCCCCCAAGACTAGTTGCACCCGACTCCCCTTTTTTAACATAATTGTTGTTATGCCTTGGGTCATTATCTCTTCCACATCGTTTCCTCCCTAGCTCATCACCATTGCTTACTAATTCAAGCTCAGAAACTTCTTCCCTATCTCCCAACCCATGCTTTACCTCATGAAATAGATCATGCACATACCCATTTCTCAATATCTTACCCTCTCTCAAAGGTGACAATCATTTTACCACTGGATCCTCCCCTGCTGCATCATTCTTCTACTCTTTTGATGCAGAGAGGTCTAGATCTAAAATTTTACCAAAAGAGGGAGTATCCAAATGAAAATGTTGATGTAGAACACCCTTGACATTAACTAAAGGCCAAATGAATATCTGGATGCATTTTTAAGACCCCCATCCACCCAGACCTTCATGTCGTTGTTACTCAAAGATCCATCACCATTGATCATTGGCCAAGATACTTGTCATTGATCCTCACCATCCACTCTGAACAAAGACTCATGTACTAAAGAAATTACATGGCTTGATTATTAGATACTCCCATTATAGAAAATCTAGTCCTCTATGTAATCCACTATATTGTCACAAGTCATCTTGACAGGAGCTTCAAAGCCTTAACAATCAATACATACCTACATAACCCTAGTCTCCCCTTCAAATCCTCACTAGTCTCATTTTCATACATACATACATATAATCCTTTGAAGTTTTACCTATCTCTGTGTATTTATACTCCTAACCTCTTAACTTAGTGTGAAAGAGATAATAATAATAATAAAGGTTTTAGAATTACAACCAATTAAGTTTTTATTAGAAAAACAAATACAAAATATATAATGAAAGCTCTTTTTTATTTTGTTTTGTTTTGTGTAATGCATTTGTTGGGGAAACATACTAAACACTTCTCCTCGTTCCAAGAATGGTACCCAAGGTAAACATGATTATGTAAAAGCTCGAAGCTTTGTCATGTCACTTACAAGCATAAAACCTTAGCAGGGAAAGACAATATTCCATCATACAACCACTCAACTAAATCTAATTGACTAATACAATTTTAATTATATATAAATATATAATAATATTAAACATATAATATTAAATACATCTTGTATTTTAACATTGATTTTAAACCATATAAATAAATTAATAATTAACAAAAATTTAAAATATAACCAAATCTTACATTATACATGGAATAATAAAATATCAAAACACATTAGATGTAATTGATATTTTATTAAATATTTTTATAATATTATTAATCCTTTAAGGTTTTACCTTTCTCGTGGTATTCGTTACTTCATTGATATATTGTAACCTCTTATCTCATTTCACAAAAGAATTGTTTTAATAAAGGTTTTTAGAGCTAGAACTATTTAAGTGGCTCCCCTTTTAGAGTTTTATTTACTGTGTCTACATATAATTAGACGTTTATAAAACATTATAGGAAGTGTGCATAAACACTCAAGCAAGTCTTTTTGGGATAATTTGCTTAGAAAAGGCTGGAGCGGCCTGAATATCTGCCAGCTCTGTCACAAAGATGAAGAAACCGTGTTGCATATTTTTATCCACTGCGAATTTGCGAGAAAGGTTTGGAACCACATCAGTCTTGACCGACAGTCTACATCGACCTGGAAAGGGAACACCATTGCATATTGCTTCATCAATTGGCTTTCAAGAGAGCGTGCACACAAGTTTCTTCCACTGATGGTTATATGGCAAATTTGGTTGGCCCGTAACTCACTGATATTTGAGAACCACACCCCCTCCAACAACTCTATTGCTTTCAGAGCCCTTGACATGCACCAGTTATGGCGAGACATTCATCCAACCAAAGAAAAAAAAAAGATTTTATTAACCCACACATTGCCGACAACTACAACAAAGGTTGGTTTGATGGCGCAGCCCAACACTTTGGTGCGATGTGTGGTGCAGGGGGACTGATCAGACTGACTGAAAATTCCACCTACAAATGGATTTCCAATTGTGGCCTGGGCACCAACACTAGAGCAGAATTGTTGGGTGCATGGGCCTCACTACATTTGGCTAGGATTCTCAATCTAAAAAACTTTCATCTGATGGGAGACTCGAAAGTCATTATAGATTGGTTGAACTATAGTGGCGAGCTACATTCGATTCACCTATTCACCTGGATGGATCGAATTAAAATTCTACAACGCCAATTTAAGAATCTAATCTTCACACACATCTCTCGGGAGTTCAACAAACAAGCGGACATCCTCTCCAAAACTGCTCTCCAACAACAATCTGGTCTGCTATCCTACACACATTGGATGGATGGTCATGAGGGTCTCACACATACCATCAGATTTTTCTAAGACACATATTGCAACCATCTCCATTCTCATTGATCATCTCACAGTTAGCCTCATTCTATGGTCTGATTTTTTGTTTACCCTCTGCATCCGTCTCCGGACATATTTTTTATTTTTTTGTATTGGATACTCTCACTCCCCATTGTATTGGAACCATCCAATCAAAGGAGAATGACCTTACCAACCTATTGATCTAGCTCATAGAGTACTGAATGTAATCTGTCACAGAGAACAAATTATATGACTTAATATAATTGAGAAATTTTTCATTTGGAAAAAAAAAAAGTCTTTTCGCGTGTGAGCCACTAAGTTCCTAGGAAACATAGAGGGGAAAGATACAAATTAATGGGAAAGAACATTAGAGAGGGGCAACATCTCTTTGTCATATATGTCTATTTCACCTTGACTTTGATGGAGTTAGAAATTATCATTATT
>ML814381.1:213779-230117 GCA_009831015.1 Picea engelmannii | reverse complement strand
CCAAGGAGACATTTTCATTTTGAATCATCTTGTACTTGAACATTTAAGTGGGGTAAAAGGAGGTTGCCCCCTCGAAGAGGCTTATTATCTGAAATTATCTCTTTTTCAAGGCGTTGAGTACTTTTTCTGAGGTTTTTCTATTCCTCCTGATACTTCATCATGGGCTCTCTTATGCATTTGCTTGAGTATTTTCTCCTCTTACCACAACTTCTACACTGGAACCATCAAGTAACTCAATTGAATCTAAACTACATGCCATCGATTTTAAATACAAAAGCTTGAATGTTTGTCACCTTATATAGAGAGCCCATGATGAAGTACCACGTGGAAGAGACAATGATTTCAGGAACGAGTTAATATGTGTGGGTGATGAATTCAAGAAATATGCCATTTTCGCCCATTCTATAGCTCCAAGGACAATGGATACCTCTCGAGAAAAGGATCAAGGTGTATGGGCATTTTGATTGATCTTGTTCAAGGTCAGAAGTAGGAGCTAGGATAATATTCATATCTCTAGAGGGTGAGTCTACATTCTTCTCATACATGTTGGAGTTTGATTGCATAAATAACAATGTTGAATACGAGGCTTTGCTATTGGGTTTGGAATTAGCTAAAGATATGGAGATCAAGTTGTTACGTGTAATTGACAATTCAGATTTAGTAGCGATCGAAGGGGATCAAATGAGCTTCTATGTATTCATCTTATTGTTGGTTCTACTTCCTAGTTTGAATAATTAATGTTATGGCATTTCATTGAAATAGTACATGGTATATTTCATCTAGAAGCAAAATTTATTCTGATTGTTTTAGCATGTGTATAAGTAGAACATCTTGTAAGGGCCTACAAATATGCTAATTTCTACCAATCTAATCATGCATTCATAGGTAATTTTTTGCATGTTATAACAACATATTTACCACCATTTATTCATAAATTTCAACTCTCTTAGAAACCCCAAGACTCCACATGTGTGATTGGGTTGACACTACTCACTCACCACCATCAACCATAAAATACAAAGTCAATAAATAATTTACTTTTTTGTTTTACTAAAGCAACTCTTCATTTTACCTGAGCTTCCATTGCATAAATCTCTAGTAATCCTATCCATAGGAATAACCCCCCTTATGTCATATGAGAGTTGACCTTAAGTGAGAAGAGGTGCTATTGTGGCGACAATGATAGCCCTCTTGAGTTACCGAGTGTCGAGACTTTGTAACTTAAGTGCAAGGTCAATTGATCATCAAGTCAAATTGTTCAAAGTGCAAACCTTTTTGAGGGTGTAAAGACTTTTCCAAAAATACAAAAACTTGAAATTTATAACTCAAAAAACATGATCTTTCTCAATTCTTCATAAATTCAAGGTTAATATATATAGACTATTTCACTAATGTTTTTAAATTTTAATTTCACTTATGTTTTTATTGTTGTTGTGTAACATGCATTATACATCCACATGAACGTACAATGCATATTGTATGAATGTAGCTTTATACCTTTGAATTCTAAACTTGGTTGCATTGGGATTTCCTCCTATATAATTACTTTATGTTATATAATTACTTTATGGAGTGAATTTAAAAATTGTCAAACTCAATTTTGGAATTGAGTCTATTTTTTTCCAAGTAAGATAAAGTTTAGTCATTCACTCTTAAATTTTTTTAAGATAAAGTTTTTTTAAAATGAGTTAAAACTTTAAGAATAAAGTTTCATGGTGAAAGTTAAGATAAAGTTTTCATTAAGTTTTTTTAAAATGAAACTTAAAATGAGTTAAAATATTAAGAATAAATTTTTATAGTAAAAGTTCTCATCAATCAAATAGTACTATATTTCACCAAAAAATTTCCAATAAATTTAGAAAAAAATTATTTAATTTTTAATTTACTCCAATATTTTATTAAAGCATGGAAATAATCCATATGTTCCTTGAATATAACCTAAAATTGATTGCTTAGTTAACCGTTTATCTTCTTTGGATACAAGGAAAGAAGTTAATCACCTAAAACCAGAGGCAACTTGAATTTGCTCATACTATATCCCCACTCTAGGATAGGTTTTCCCAATATTAAAAAAAAAAAAACAAAACCATACCAGTCCTTTCCACAATACCCTAAAACGGCTAGAACAATTTTTCATGCTTATTTTGTGTGTTTGCCGAGGGAAATTTTTGATTAAATACGTCGGCTGTAATTCTCAGTACTTGCAAAGTTCCTTAAATCCTTTTGTGTTGTTCCTGAGGGAAAATTTTATTAAATACCTGCGGCTGTAATTCTGAGCACTTGCGAAGTTCGCTTTGAAGGGTAGTCGGAGTTTTCATCGAAGCAACTAATAATGGGGTGCAAGGGGAAGCGAAGGAGAGAAAAGAATTACTTGGCAGCACATGGCGGACTCACTCTCGCTCCTCCACCAACTGCCAAGGAAATGGAGGCCATCCCCTCCAAGCTTCGTCGCCTCATGGAGCTCAAGAATTCTTCTCCTTCAAGTCAGTTCTCTCTTTTCAATTGATTGGCTCATTTTTGCATTGCATAGGTAGCTAATTGTAGTACATGGTTGCTTTATTGAGACTCCAGGGAAAAGAGCACCCATATGAGTTATTTAGGTCATTGTAATATAACAAGGGAAAACGGCATCCGCATGTGCTATTCAGGCCACTATTAATCTAGAGGAGGAGAAAACAGGGAACCTACATGAGCTATTCAGGTAATAATTAATTAAAAGAGAAGAAACAGAGCACCCAGGTGAGCTATTCAGACCATTTTCCATAAAAATAAGAAGAAATCAGACCACGCAAATGAGCTATTCAGGCGTTTTTTAATAGAAAGAAGAACCAAACAGGGCACCCATATAAGCTCATTCAGACCATTATAGTGAGAAGGAGAAAAATAGGACCAACTTGAGCTTTTTGGATCATTCCAATGTACAACGAAGGAGAATACAACACCTGTATGTACGATCAGACCATTCCTCCCTTTGGTTTTTTGAAATAACGCTGTTTTTTGGAAGTGCTTTGAGAACATCGCATAGAGGGGACTTCTTTCAGCTTAGGTGCCATGTCAAAGGGTATCTATTCCGTCAAAACCACCCAAACCACCCATGACTTGCAACCAGCTCCATCTTTTTGAAACTATTGCCATACAGGTGGGGTAGATCACAATGAGAATGGAATCCTGGCAGATGGCTTAACACTTTGTCGATAGGAACCAACATCCCGTGGGCATTTAAAAGAATACTTGATATCTTCATTGAAATGGTGATTACAAGATAAAAATGTATTTTGTTTTTGGCAATGCATAAGAAGGGTAGCATGGTAAAGTGGAGCAAACCAAGGTAATTGATGCTTAACTCCATCACAGGAAAGTTGAAACACTTGGTGCAATGAACCAAAAGGTTCATTAACTGAGGCATTACAAAAAAGGGACAAGAACCCATAATATAATGTCCAAAGGATATAAAAAATATTTAATAAAAATGAATAATACAATGATGATTGGAAGGTAGTTAAGAAGACTTCTTATATAGTGCCCAAGAGACATGTTTATGTTAAGGGACACAACCCTAAGGTCATAATCACTATTATAATTAAGGTCATAGTTGCATTTATGTTTAGGGACACAACCCCAAGGTCTAATTTATGGTCATTACATGTCACCCCTCCTTAAAAGGCTTCGTCCTAGATGTAGTTGAAGAAACTTAGTGAAAAGACTGTTATCACAAAATCTAGCAACTTTGTGCAAAGCCTTTCACAAGGGCTAAGACAAGTGTAACATGGAAGTGTTGCCACTGTCACCTTAGCAAATCACTTCCCTCGTTTTCGTGAAGGATGGATCCAACACAAAAGAGGCTTCCCTAGCAACCTCAAGGAATCCTATAGGAAGAAGGGATCAAGTTTAGACCTCCTATATTGGTTACTCAAACACACCACCACTAGATCAAGGTAATCAAGGTAAGTACAAGGTGGTTTAGTGAAACAATTTCCAAATTTATATATATCAAGTATCCAAGACAATTAATGATATTAACCAAGTCAAAGTAAGTCAAAGAGATGCCCCAAACACTACAAATCAAGAAAAAAACTATGGCTGTGATAAAACTTATATCAGAGATGATTAGCTACAGCAATATGTCAAGTTACAGAAGCAGGAATAAAACAGCCCTCAAAAGAAGTAAGCATGCAATAAATTGGGGCTGAAAATCATGAATTAAACTAGGGTTTAATAGACAACCAATTGCTGAAATGTAAATGGCACAGAACAACTCAAAGAAAGCAAGACGTCAAAGCCCTAGAGGGCTGAAAATTACAACAGCAATGCAATAAATGATATCAAGATGCACTTCAAGGTGAAAGATGCTAATAAAACCCTAGACGCCAACCTCAATGTGTCAATTTTTCATGTACAATTCAATGCACTCTATTTCAGATCTGAAAATTACTTCCAAGTGACTTCAAACAATAAATCCTCGGGTTGTTATCACTGAATAATTTTACATTGAAATTATGACAGCAAATTACAGCAAAAACATAAAGATCAGGGAGCAACCATCCATGCACAAGAGACACTTCTGTAAACTTTTCAGATTCAGAATTTCTGAGGGCAAAACCAGCCCTCTCAGCAAACCACAAAACCAACAAAAATTGAGGACCAAAACAGTCCTCTTGCAAAATTACAAATTCAACAAATTTCTGGAAAATTCTCCAACTTACAAATCTGCTTGCAGCCTGTTGTACGACTTGCTGATGTCAGCCGTACGGACTGTACAGACCTAAGTTGCATGAAATGGGGAAACGTTTCCAAGTTTCCGAAACCGGGACGGTACGAAACAGGCCCCCAAAAAATGGAAACGTCCGGGGAAAAGCCGTATATAAAAAAATAAAAAAATATATATATGTTTATATAGATTTTTTAAAAAAAGACATTATATTGTAAGAAAAACATAATGATGCAAAAAAAATGCAATAATGATGCAAGAAAAACATAGAAAATGCAAAAAAAAATATATTTCATTGTTTGGGGGCCCCATGGCCCCCTTTTTTTTTTTCTTATTTCGCCTCAAAGATGCCCGAAACGCCAGTTGTACGGGCCGGTACGACCAAGGAATGCCGTCGGCCATACCGTACCGGTTTCGGAGTTTCGTATCGTTTTGGGGCAGGAAACAGGGGGATGCGTTTCCTGCAACTTAGGTACAGACTGTTGACGTCAGTTGTACGGATCTGCAACTTGCCCAGAAAACTTGCATGTGCGGCCTGTTTCTCCCTTGCTGTGGCTATATGGACCTCCACACGTACGACTATACCTTCACACGTGCGGCTTGTTCTGTCACATGTGCGACCCTCTTCTTGCTGTACAGTTGTACGGTTTGCTCCACACGTGCGGCCTTCTCTCTCCTCTCCTCACACATGTGGCTTCTCTCCTTAGATGGAAAAATAGAAAAACAGAATGTCCAGAAACCCTAAACCAGATTTGCGAAAGTGCAGAAAATCCTTTGTTGAGATTGATACTCCATCTCCTTGGCACAAGTGTTTACTCACTTATGCCATCTCCATAATGTCACAATGATCCTCACATTGCCTCTCCTTTTATAGAAGTCTAAAGTGAGTTTAGAAGCCCTTAACTTACTTCAAGGAGCCCTTCACAAATCTCAACATTAAATTATAATTCTTTATTCCTCCATGTGGGTGTGAAGCCCCAACATGTGGCTGTGAAGCCCAAACCAAGCCCCAACTCAGTATACAAAGGGTTTTCACCAAAACAAAACAAGTGATGTGAGTGCCAACGAAGATTCCCATGCCCGACACCAAGGCCAACATGAGAATACCTGCCCGAAGCTACAAAAAATCAACACTCCCTCTTAGCGATGGAGGTATTCTCAACCACTCCTAGCTTGTCTTTGAAGTAGACAAACTTCCCCTTCACTAGGGGTTTGGTGAGAATATCTGCAATCTGCTCATTTGTGGAAATGTATTGGAGCTTCACCATTCCTTTCTACACTCTGTCTCTGACGAAGTGGTATCTAATCTCAATGTGTTTTGTGTTAAATTTGGCAGCATCGACAATCATTCTCCAATGAGAGGCCATGTGGGTCACCCTGAGGCTAGCCAAGGAGATTTGGAGAATCAACCAGTCTTGTGAGGTATTGACAAAAGCCAGTGGGAACGTACAACCTCTGTGAGTCAAACCAAAAGTCAGGACAAACGAGATGCTATATGATCTTGTGAGTCTAGCCAAGGCAAAGGAAGAAGCTTTGTAAGTCTAAGACAAAAGTCAAGATGTAAGTCTAATGCAAAAGTCGGGGTGAACGTACAACCTTTGTGAGCATAGACAGTCTAGTGCAAAAGTCAGGGGGAACGTACAACCTCTGTGAGCATAGACACACTAGTGCAAAAGTCAGGGGGAACGTACAACCTCTGTGAGCCTAGTCAAGCCTTGTGAGCCATGAGCAAAAGTCAAGGCATCTAGCAAAAGTTAGGTTGAATGTACAATTCCTATGAGCTAGAAACAAACAATCTTCCTTATGCAAATAATGTAAATGTATTGATCTAGTGCGTTGGCACGTGTAACATTATCCACCATGAAAAGAAATTCGAGTTGCCTAAATTAGTTGTAAAAGTTGCATGCATGCATGATGCATGTCTAGTTGCATGCATGTCAAGTTGCATGCATGCATGTTGCATGTCAAGTTGCATGCATGCATGCATGTCAAGGTTGCATGTCAAAGTGTATGTCGAATTGCATGTTGAGGTGGCATGCAATAGTCAAGTCTAGTCTCAAGTCAAGTTCTAATTCGAGTTAGTTAGACATGCAGACCCCTTCTAATTAAAGACTCCTCTCCTCTCCTCTCCAAGCCTTTATAGACAATGCTCGATCTCCTCTTCCACATACTTGTTGTGCAGCACAAGGGTAAAGGAGACAGGGCCGTGAAGGATGTTAGGACTGCTGTGTCTCTCAACAGTGAGAGACAGAGTGCTGTACTGTGTATATCAGCAGTGAGAGACATAGTGCTGTGCTGTGTGTATCAACGTGCTGTACTGTGTGTATTAACAGTAAGAGACAACTTGTAATGATGTACATATCAACAATAAAGAACAGAGAATAGGGCTGTCCATATCAACAATAAAAGTCAACAAATAGGGCTGTTTATATCAGCGGTAAAAGTCAATAAAGTCTTGTCGGTTACTGGTCTAACAATCAGGTATTTTCATGGTGGATTATTGTAATTGATCTTTCATAATATTTGTAATAAAGTAAGATTGTTTGCTGGGTTTTTCTCCATGTATAGGGTTTCCCCAGGGTAAATTCTTGTGCATGTGTGAGATTCTATTTGAGTACCTCTTCTACTTCTGTTCATCATTTCGAATATACATTTTGCTGGTTAATAAATCAAATTCTGTTTAAAGCACTAAAGAAACTAAATAAATAATCGACATATTGAATCAAGCTCGATAATTTAACATTTTGACCTGTCATGAAACACTAGATTCTCTGAGAGCTTGACATATCTCAGACCAAATCCGACTGTACCTCGAAGGTACTTGAGCACATGCTTCGTTGCTACCCAATGCACTTGCCTCGACTCAACCATAAACTGGCTCAAGGTGTTGACAACAAAGCAAATATCCGGCCTGGTATTGACCAGATATATCAATGAACTAATCAATTGCCTATATATCGTAGGATCCACCAAATCTGAATCAGAAGCCCTGAGCTTCTTCAGATTGGTGATCATAGGTGTAGTCATGGACTTACAGTCCATCATCTTGAACCTCCTCAGTATCTCAACTGTATACTTCCCCTGTCCAAGAAAGATCTCGCCCGGCTGCTGCCACACCTCTAATTCCAGGAAGTAATGCATCAAACCAATGTCCTTCATCTCGAACTCCAAAGCCAAATCCTTCTTGCACCTAACAATGAGCACCTTGGCTCCCGTGAGGAACATGTCATCAACATACAACACCAATATAAGAGGATCCTTACCAACCTGTATGAGATATAGGTTGGGATCCGCTTCACTTTTGGTGAAGCCCATGCTCTGCAAATACTCGTCGATCCTCGAGTACCATGCCCTAGGTGCCTGCTTGAGTCTGTACAAGGTTTTCTTCAACCTGCAAATATGAGACTCCCTCCCATGTACCTCAAAGCCCCGAGGTTTCTCTATGTACACCTCCTCTTCAATCAGACCATTGAGGAATGTTGTCTTTACATCCATCTGATGTATCCTCCATCCCATGATCGAAGCAAGAGAAAAAACAACCTTGATAGAAGTATACCTGGTGACTGGAGCAAAAGTCTCCTCGTAGTCCACTCCCTCTTTTTGAGAGAACCCTCTTGCCACGAACCTTGCCTTATACTTCTCGATGCTGCCATTTGTAGCATGCTTGATCTTATAGATCCACTTGGAAGTCACCACAAACTTCCCTTATGGTCTCATAACTAATGTCCCACACATCATTCTTCATGATGGCCTGATACTCCTCCATCATGGCATCCTTCCAAACTTGCTGGCCTGTTGCCTCCTCAAAATTGGAAGGCTCAAAATCAATGATGCTACTCATAAGCGCCACATAGCTCGAAAACCTCTGCAGAGGCCTGCTCTCCCTGAAGGTGCCCTTGGGTGCTGTATGCCCCTCCACATTTCTCAAAGTATCTTGAAGCCATCTAGGCCTCGTGTCCTTGTCACTAGGAGTGTCTACTGACTCCTCTGACTCCTCATGGTCTGAAAGCCGATCCCCTGTACTGGATGGATCTGTACTCTTCTCAACCTTCAGAGCCTCCTTCTCCTCACCATTTGCTGTGGTCTCTGGGGACCTCCTGAAAGCCAAATCCTCCTCAAACTTGACATCTTGACTAACCTCAATGTGCCGCTATCCTGGAATGTAGATACGGTAGGCCTTTGAAGTCTCGCTGTATCCCACAAACATGCCCTTCCTCCGAGAAGGTTCCAACTTCGTCCTCTTCTCCTTAGGAACATGGATGTAAACCGGACAACCAAAGATCCTCAAATGCTCTATTTCTTGTCTCACTCCTGTGAATGGCTCCTCAGGGGTCTTGTCCTCCAAGATCCTATGAGGATTCCTGTTCTGAACATAGACTGCCATGTTGCATGCCTCTGCCCAAAGCAACAAAGGTAGCTCCTGGTCATGCAACATCGCCCTGACACCCTCCACTATGGTTCGATTCTTCCTTCCCACAACCCCATTCTGTTGTGGGTTGAAAGGCTCTGTCGGCTCCCTTTTGATCCCTGCCTCCTTGCAAAAATCCCTGAACTCGTTTGAGGTATACTCGCCCCTATTATCAGACCTCAAGACCTTGATCTTCTTCCTTGTCTGATTCTCCACCAGAGCCTTGAAATCCTTGAATCGACTAAACACCTCATCCTTGGTCTTCATGAAGAAGATCCATGTCCTCCCGAAATGATCATCAAGGAAGGTTACAAAATACAAGTAACCACTCGAAGATGGAACTGACACTAGTCCACACACATCGGAATGTATTACGTCTAAGATCCCCTCAGAGCTACTGTAACTGCTTGGAAAAGCCGCCTTGGCGTTCTTGCCAAGTGCACAACCCCTGCATTCTCCCTCGTGCTCTGCTCCAAACTCTGGAAGACCTGTAACAATCCTCCTCAATACTGGCAAAGCCCTGTAGTGTAGGTGTCCTAATCTCCGGTGCCAAAGCTCGTAGAGAGACTGTCACTGTCATGTACCAAGGCCTGGGTTGGCTGTGCAGTCGACCTATAAAGACTACCATCACGAGCACCAATGACTTCTACTGAGTTAAAGCTTGATCCTCTCGACTAAGCAAGAACCTGTCCATCTACGAATGCCACTGCATACCCTTTGTCCTCTATAGCTGAGATAGAAAGTAGGTTCTTCTTCAGTCCCGGTACATACAACACATCATTCATCCCGAGAGGCTTCCCAGACTCCAGTTGAAACGGAGCTGTCCCAACTCCCTTGACTGCATACTTGGTATTATCACCAAGCTCCACTTGCAATCTTGAGTTTTCCTCTGACAAACTGGTGAGTGACTTCTGTGATCCTGTTATATGACTAGAAGCTCCACTATCCACCAACCAAGTCCCCATGGTGTTCTACCAAGATCACAAAATCTGCTGCTGTAATAATAATCTGCTGTCACAAATATGCAACAACAAAAATCTGCAGCTACACATGTGTCTCAAGAGACGATTCCCTCTCTCTCTGGAGCCTATGCTCTGATACCATGTCAATTTTTCATGTACAATTCAATGCACTCTATTTCAGATCTGAAAATTACTTCCAAGTGACTTCAAAGTTCAAATAGTAAACCCTAGGGCTGTTATCACTAAATAATTTTACATTGAAATTATGACAGAAAATTACAACGGAAACATAAAGATCAGAGAGCAACCATCCATGCACAAGAGACACAAACTTTTGTTCTATAAACTTTTCAGATTCAGAATTTCTGAGGGCAAAACCACCCCTCTTAGCAAACCACAAAACTAGCAAAAGCTGTGGACAAAAACAGTCCTCTTGCAAAATTACAAATTCAACAAATTTTCGGAAAATTCCCCAACTTACAAATCTGTTTGCAGCCTACTGTATGACCTGCTGATGTCAACCGTACGAACTGCTGACGTTAGTCTATCGACCTGCAACCTGCCCAAAAAACTTGCATGTGCGGCCTGTTTCTCCCTTGCTATGGTTGTACGAACCTCCACATGTGCGGCTGTACCTTCACATGTGCAACCCTCTTCCTGCTGTACAATTGTATGGTCTGCTCCACACGTGCAACCTTCTCTCTCCTCTCCTCACATGTGTGGCTTCTCTCCATGGCTGGAAAAATAGAAAAACGAAATGTACAGAAACTCTAGGCCAGATTTACCAAAGTGCAGAAAATCCTTTGTTGATACCCCATTTCCTTGGCACAAGTGTTTATTCACTTATGCCATCTCCATAATGTCACAATGATCCTCACATTGCCTCTCCTTTTATAGAAGTCTAAAGTGAGTTTAGAAGCCCTTCACTAAACTCAACATTAAATTATAATTCTTTATTCCTCTATGTGGGTGTGAAGCCCCAACCAAGTCCCAACTCAATATACAAGGGGTTTTCATCAAAACAAAAAAATGTGATGTGAGTGCCAACAAATATTCTCACATGCCCGACACTAAGGCCAATGTGAGAATACTTGCTCGAAGCTACAAACCATCAACACAACGATGGCTGAAAATTGAGGAAAAATGCAACAAATCCTAATCTAACCCTAAGACAACAAAGGAAAGGGTGAAATTAGGGATTAAAATTTGGTAGAAGGGAGAAAGAATAGTTTTGCTTACTCCTCTTGGGCATATGGGGTCAAAGCATGAACTTTCTTGGGAGACAAAGGTAAGCTTTGGGTAAAACCCTAAAGTAGTCCACTACAAACCTTAGAGAGTTAACCAATAGAATGATGGCTAGGGTAGTCCATTACAAACCCTAGAAATCATTCTATGCCTTTTGACAAGCTTAAAGATGGACTTTGGATAAGCCCTAGGGTAGTCCACTATAAACCCTAGAAATCTATCCTATAGGAAAATGCCTAAAGTAGTCCATTACAAACCCTAAAAATTTGCCCTATGTCCTTAAACAAGCTTTAAACAATGATAACAAGGGAGGGTAGTGTTAGAATATAATGGATGTGCTCGTTTAACCATAGACAATATAGCGATATTGTCACCCAACCATAGGCCGAAGCCACCGCCGAGCACCTTAACCTTGACAGAGAATCATTTTGGAAGCAAACCCTAGGCCAGATAGCGAAACAAAGGTGGCACACCTTTCTCCAAGGAAAGCGCACCAAGCAAGAGTAACAAGAGCTGATCAGACAGTCCAAACCATAACCAAGAGAGAGTCCAAGCCAAAACCGAAATCTGCTAGTTGCAGCAACTGCAACAACATCTCTCCTCCAAACTTGCGCAGAAACTGGCCAACTGCAGTGCGCACAAGTGCTTCTTGTTCTGAGAATATTGGCCAGAATGAAGACTGGCCTTCTGTATTTATACTAATTTTGGCAGACTGCCTGGGCCGACTTCTCATTCTGGGTACTAATTCTTTAGTATATAATATTTCCTTTAGCCGACTTCTTCTCTTGGAGGCTAATAACCTAATACAAGTCATTCTCTTGAGCTGACTTGTCTTCTAGGGTTATTAACCAATTAATTAGGGTTTCTTCTTGCTTCCTGGAATATTCTATTCTCGTCAGGTTTACATGTGGAGGTAAATACCTCCCGCAACTACCTTAATATCAACACTCCCTTCTAGCTAGGGAGGTATTGAATGTAATGGTCTTGAGCACAAACATACCATTCACCCGGTAGCATCAACATAGTCGTATAGATTATCTCATGATTAGATCATGAGCACCATCATCACTATTAGTGTCATCAACTGCATCATCTCTCGAAACCATACTCCATCTGAGTAATCAAACATGATGTTGGATAAGTCGCTCACTCCACAGAACGACACAAGAACCATTCTTCTAATCCGAACATATGTCCTGGGGAATTTCTGTCCTGGACCATTTTCCGTCTGGGGAATTTCTGTCCATTGATCATCCATCTAGCTGATAATCATTTCCAACACTAATGATAGTCTTCAAGGCAACCAGAACAATGTCATTCGATAGAACACAACTGTGTCTATCCATAGTAGTACATAACTACAATCCAGTGGTACACTACCACACCAAGTAGTACACAGATACATGATTAGTGACATATAGTCACAATCAGTGGAATACATCCACCACAGTAGCATACATTTATTGTCCAGAGACATACAGTCTCCATAACAATCATATCATTTGATATCAACCTGCACAGAAAACATTTTTATGATATAAACTGAATCATCTGGGCCATTCTTCCACTCACATCTGTGAGATCTGGAAGAGCATCTGCCCTCAGAAGGTAAAACATCAACGATGAGCTATCTGGACTATTCTTCTCAAGCAAGGAAGAATAACTGTCCCAATTTCTGAGCCTGGACCATTCACCTATCTGGGCCATTCCTCTGGCACTAAACAAAGTGCAACCTGGAGAGAATGAGTCTACCCTAGGGAATGCCTGTCCTTAATTGCTGAACTTGGACCATTCACCTATCTAGGCCATTCCTCTGGCACTAAACAAAGTGCAACCTGGAGAGAATGAATCTGCCCTAGGGAATGACTGTCCGGACCATTTCTTAAGGAAATGACTGTCCTACACCAACCTCCAAAACAGACCATTCTTCGAAACTGCTCACAACTGTGAGCTTCGAGAGAATGACTGTCTGACGAGGCGAACCAGTCTTCTTGACCACTACTGAGAGTGACCGTCAAGAAGAGAGACTGTCCTAGACCATTCCCCCACATTGGCCACCAGGGGAATCGCTGTCTATGGTACATCAACAATCCATCGAACCATTTTCATTACGAAAATGACCGTTCGATCTGGACCATTTTCTGAACTGGAAAATGCCTGTCCGTCAGAAATCTCAAACCACTTTCTGAACTGGAAAGGAACTGCTCATCCTGGACCATTTTTTGAATTGAAAAATGACTTTCCATAAATCAATAACACATCAGTGCTCCCTCCCAACCTGGGAGTCATCTCTTCCTTTTTCAATAAGGAAGTCGTCTCCTCGAGCTCCAGCTTGAGTACACAAACTCTTTCATCTTGGACAGAGGCTTTACCGAAATATCTGCTCATCTGCTCATCTGTGGAGATATATATATTGGAGAATCACTTCTCTTTTCTGGACTTTATCACGGAGAATGTAATGCTTGATCTCAATGTACTTCAGTCTTTCTGGAACACTGGTTTTCTTTGAAGGCTTCATATAACTCTGATCAATATAGTATATCATTGTTGGATTCATATTTTGTTTCCTGCTAGCTCATAACATCGTGGCAAGGGTCAAACTGGAACATATCCAAGTGGTACTTCTTCTACCATCATGAGAACTTTGTCATGGATTGGCAATCCATCATCCTTGAGTTCCGAGTAACCATTCTGATACAATATCTTTGTTATAGAAGGGTTTTTCACCACTCTTCTGCTGTGCATTGGAGGCTCTGCACCAAGTTGTTTGAATCCATACAAGATCTTCTTCCATCTGCATACAAGAGTCTCTTTCTGGTATACCTCAAAACCTTGAGGTTGCTCTACATACACTTCTTTGTTCAATTACTCTATTGAGGAGAACAATCCTTACATTCATCTGATGTGAACTCCAACCCATGGATATTGCAAGAGATTTAATGGCTCATGTAGAGGTATATCTGGTTTACTGGAACAAGGCAATCATCATAGTTTTCTCCCTCCATCTGGGAGAACCTCTAGTTCTGGATCTCGCAATGCTTATATTCATAAGTCTTCCCTACACTGTTCTTCATCACAACTTTCAGTGTCTCTGCTTGATTGCTTTTAGTGAGTTCAGATCAGGCTGGTAGTCTTGTGATTCTCGATACAGTGACTGGTTTTTCTGGCTTTTCTTTCTCTCTTGGAATCTTCATGTTCTTCCTCATGTTTCTCTTTAGCTCTTGGGTCCATGGAGTTTTCTATAGATTCCCTGCCCTGAAGATTCCAACTTCTTTCTTTCATCATGGATGTGGATGGACAACCAGGGATACTTTAAGGCTTCTTTTCGAAGAAGACTTCTTATGAAGTCACACTGAACACGTGCTGCTTTTCATGGTTGCTACCATGGATAAATACTTCATCATCTTCAATGGATCATATAATTTAGGATTAGTTCCATCCTAATCCTTGCTTCATGCATGAATGCATGCTCTTCTTTTGGGAATATAATCGGCTTCCTCCATCTAGGACAGTCCACGCTTCTGTCTGCATCCTTATTGCCTTCTGCAAAGTGTCACAAATCTTTTTCCAATTTCCTCTTGATTGTTGACTTCTTTCTGTCTTTACTTCTTCTAGGTCTCTTCCAGATTGATTCTGATTTCGGCTTATCTTGCAGCTGTTACTTATGCAATAACTTCCACATGAATTGTTACTCGGGTTTGTTGATGTAATTCATCCTTTCATGTGTATTGCCTGACTTGTAGTCATTGTGATAGCAATCCTTATCTCGTTGTTCTTCCATAGGTATAGTTTCTCTTGGAACATATTATCTTCTAAGAAATAGATATGCAAGATGTGTACAGAGAACATGGTATGTACAAGAACTATGAAGAGTATTGGTACCTTGTCTTAGAAGAAGAAGTCTGTTTCATCCTACTTAGTCTTCTTTGAAGGTTCCTTTTCTTCGACCACTGATGCTTCGTGTGTCTCCTTCCTTTTCTTTAGCTCGGGACAATGATTCTTGTAGTGACCATATTTTCGACAGTTGAAGCATTGTATTTCTGACATATCTTTTTCTTGATTTGGCTTCTTCCTTTAAGCCAAACTTCCTTTTGTTCTTGAAATTCTTGAATCTTGCTGTGAAGGCTTGATCATCGTATTTCTTTTGAGGTTTCTCTTTTGCACTAATCCTTGATTCTTCTTGTGCACAACAAGTCCAAAGTTCTTCAAATTTAGGATACTCCTTCCTTGTGTTCATGCTTGCGGCAAATGCATCCCATGTCTTGGGAAGACCGTTGAGTACTATATTTACCAGTTCCTTCTCTGAAATGATTTCTCCAATAGCTTGTAGTTGATCTCTTAACTAAGAGATTCTCACAAAGTATGATGTTATGCTGTCATCATCATTCATCTTCATGCCACGGAGCTCATTCTTTAGACTCATTACTTGTCCAATGTTTCTGACTGAGAAGAGGTTTGTTAGGGCATCGTACATCTTTTTAGATGAGTCAAGATGGGAGATGTAGGGTATCAAGTGGTCTTTTATAGAGTCCACTATGATACTCATGGCATTGATGTCACTGTCTTTGAACTTTTCCAAAACTGCAACGTTCTGAGGTTCCTTCTCTTATCCTTTTTCAAACTCTGGTTCCACGATCTTTCCTTTCACGATATCCAACACTTTATTCTTGGCAAGGATGAGATTAATCCTTGTCTTCCATGCTCTGGAGTTAGAAGCCCCTTCTAACTTGTTTTCTGACTTCATCATGGCTGCTTTGACTTGGTCAAACCCTAGATTTGACCAAAAACTCAAACTTGACGTCTTAGCTTGCTGAGAGTATCAGGAGATGCGCTAGGCTAGGACGCACTAGTCTATCCAGAAATTAGGTCAATCCTAAGTTGCACGAAACGGGGAAACGATACGAAGTTTCCGAAACAGATACGATACGAAACAGGCCCTCAAAAAATGGAAACGTCGGGGGAAACGCCGGGGGAAACGCCGTATATATATATATGGTTTTAAAAAAAATAAAGCA
>ML814381.1:200097-213258 GCA_009831015.1 Picea engelmannii | reverse complement strand
GGCGTTTCGGGGCCGTACCGTACCCGTTTCGGCGTACCGTACCGTTTCGGGCTCCGAAACAGAGGGGGGGGGGGCGTTTCCTGCAACATAGGGTCAATCCCTTCACTTAAGGTGCGGTGCCTCAACAAGACGGTTAGGGTTTCGTTGTTGTAGCAAAAACTGGCTGCAACTGCAACTGCAACTGAGCAAATCCTCCCAATCTATCTTCTAGCGATTAGACTGTTCGAAGATAGTGTGGGCCCATAACCTATTAGAATATAATGGATGTGCTCGTTTAACCATAGACAATATAGCGATATTGTCACCCAACCATAGGCCGAAGCCACCCCCGAGCACCTTAACCTTGATAGAGAATCATTCCGGAAGCAAACCCTAGGCTAGATAGCCAAACAAAGGTGGCGCACCTTTCTCCAAGGAAAGCGCACCAAGCAAGGGTAACAAGAGCTGATCAGAGAGTCCAAACCATAACCAAGAGAGAGTCCAAGCCAAAACCGAAATCTGCTAGTTGCAGCAGCTGTAACAACATCTCTCCTCCAAACTTGCGCACAAATTGGCCAACTGCAGTGTGCACAAGTGTTGCTTCTGCAGTTCTGAGAATACTGGCCAGAATGAAGACTGGCCTCTTGTATTTATACTAATTCTGGCAGACTGCTTGGGCCGACTTCTCATTCTGGGTACTAATTCTTTAGTATATAATATTTCCTTTAGCCGACTTCTTCTCTTGGAGGCTAATAACCTAACACAAGTCAGTCTCTTGAGCCAACTTGTCTTCTAGGGTTATTAACCAATTAATTAGGGTTTCTTCTTTCTTCCCGGAATATTCTATTCTCGTCAGGTTTACACGTGGAGGTAAATACCTCCCGCAGCTACCATAATATCAACAGGTAGTCCACTACAAACCGTCCTAGGGTTCCAAGATAAAATTTATTCGAGAGAGGTACAAGGTAGCATGCACTATCACCACTTTGATAAACACATTAACTCTTAATACATTCAAGAAATAAACCGACAAAGATTTAGAAAGAGCACTTACTAGGTAAATCAATGAGCATCCATGAAATCTTCAGCATGAAAATCATCCATTAAAACTTGAAAGCATCCAAAGAATTATTTCTGAAAGAAGGCGCATAAGTCATCCATTGTGAAAGAGAAGTAAATAAAAGAAGAGTAGTAGTGATTCTCCACGAGTTGTGTTATGATTTACATTGAGGTAGCACTCCCTCTATATATATAAGGAAACCAAGCGCTCCACCTCTCTATGAAGCCCCTAAAATATAAAAATCCATGATACAAGGTGGATAGGTCTTAGGCCGACCCCCAAAAATGCCTCCAAGATAAAGATACAATGCTAAAGCATGAAAACGTCCTCCTAAAAAGCCACATGTGTGAGTGTAGGAAGCTCGAAAAGGGTGACGTCATCCTCTAATGGGGTACAAAGGTTCTAAAAGTCATGTCTCTCTCGAAAAGGTGCAAAGTATTGTCAAAAGTCATGCCTCCTTATCAAGAAGGTCACATCTCATCAAAAAAGTGCCAACTCATCATCACAAGTGCTAGGTCGACTCAAGCATGTGTCAAATCACCAGCTAGTGTGACGTGATCCTCAAATGTGTAATGACCAAGGTGGAAGTCATGACATCATGAGGGAGAAGGCCTCCATAACCTCTAGAAAGAGGTGTATCATCGTCTTTAAAAGCAATGTCATCAATCCAAGCTCCAACGTCCTCAAGGGCTCAAGGGGACACGTCTAGCTCCAATGCAATGTCCTAGCTCACATGTGCAACATCCTAGGTCTAGGAGGTGGTGGAAGTTGTCAAAGAGCATGCTAAGTCATCACATGACCCAATGCTTATCATCAAGGATGCGACATCCTCAATACAGTGTGAGAGAAACATCATGAATGTCTTCCAAAAGACCATCTCAAGGGGTGCATCATCATCAAGCAAGGGCTCAAAGAATCAAGTGAGACCAACCATCATGGATACAAGAGTCATTAGAATCATAAAAGTGAGTCACATTTTAATGCAAAATTCATGTAAGTAATTCACATTAGGTATCTTCTTCAAACTTCACACTAGCTTATGACTTTATGCAATTTGTCAAGTTTAGGTATGGGAGGACCATCATAAAAATCCTATTAGATGTGCCAGTACCCAAGTAGAGGAGTAGTTCCCGGGAAACCCATCAAAGTGTAAGTGTGGATGAGTGGTATGACATGGTGTTTACTTCTTGGTCATGGTGTCATTGACATGCAAGGCCACGTGTGATGTTCATCTCCATGCTAAGTCATCACATGACCCAATGATCATCATCAAGGATGCAACATCCTCAATACAGTGTGAGAGAAGCATCATGAATGTCTTCCAAAAGACCATCTCAAGGGGTGCATCATCATCAAGCAAGGGCTCAAAGAATCAAGTGAGACCAACCATCATGGATACAAGAGTCATTAGAATCATAAAAAGTGAGTCACATTTTAATGCAAAATTCATGTAAGTAATTCACATTAGGTATCTTCTTCAAACTTCACACTAGCTTATGACTTTATGCAATTTGTCAAGTTTAGGTATGGGAGGACCATCATAAAAACCCTATTAGATGTGCCAGTACCCAAGTAGAGGAGTAGTTCCCGGGAAACCCATCAAAGTGTAAGTGTGGATGAGTGGTATGACATGGGGTTTACTTCTTGGTCATGGTGTCATTGACATGCAAGGCCACGTGTGATGTTCATCTCCATGTGGGCCTTTGTAGAGAGAGCGCTTGGTGCATTGAGTTACTCTTTCCTCGACACTGTTTCTTTCCACCCCTACTTTGCCTTTTGATATTCATTAATTGCTTTGCAAGTCCCTTTTCAGGTTTATGCATCTATTACATCGGGATAATCCAATTAAGTCCTTTCTTTAGATATGCATTCATTGCATTAGGACTTGGGGTGATGGCCTCATAGCGAGGTGCTATATCTCAAGCCAACTTGGCTTTTGATTTATCGTTCATATCCCTTTTATTCTTTTGCATTTTGAATTTATAACATGTTCTTTCCATTCTTTTTACCAGTTGCATCAACATTGGGCATTCAAGCCCCTTCTTCTCATAGGAGAATGAAGTACAAACCTTTTTGGGTTACATGTAACAACCATTCCCGAAAGATAGGACAACAGGAGAAATAGAAAGAAAGAAAGAAAGAAATTTTAACGTCCACGAGGCTAACAATAGCCTATGGGACAGACTGCCTCATACACTGATTTTTGCATTTCAATCCTTTTCCTATTCAGCTTGATGATGAGCTCTCCCACATTCTCTCCACTATCCCCTCGTTGAATAAATCATTCCAAGAGCTAGCTGTTAAGATTCTTACATAACTGTCCCTGCTGTCTTTGAAAGCTTCACACTCTAAAATGAAATGTTTTTTTGTTTCCACTTTTCCGGAGTTGCAGAACATACACACCCTTTCTTCCCAAGCTTCCTTTGGTCTTTTCCAACGCCCGGTTTTATATCGGAGTTGATGGGAATTGGTTCTTAATTGGACAATAATCATTTTGGCTCTCCAAGATATATTGGCCCCTATGTACGCTTTTTGATGGTGGTTGTAAGTGGGGTTAAACTCTTCAATATAATACTTTTTCTTTCTCCCTAGCCCTTTATCCTAGGATCGCTTGTGGAACCTATCAATAATAAAAGCCTTTATCTCTTTATTGTTCGTAGGGCACCTATTCAAGTGAATATCCCATTTGCTAAGCCATTTAATATTTTGCTGCATCCACGTCTTCTTTCATTTGCACAATATGTCATTGAAGACGACCTTAGGCCATCGACCGTCTTCCATTTGCTCAATTTTTTTTAGATATCTTATAAGACGCACCATAGCAATTGCTTCAATAGGAGCAACCCCCATTGCACTCAACATGATATCATAAGGAACTAAACTTTTAATTTTAAACTTGTTTGTAATCAAGCATTTTTGAATCTTCTCAATTTGCTTCCACTGTAAGTCAGATGTACTACTGGCCCACACTTCACAACCATAGAGAACCACCGGGATCATTAAAAGCCCAAAGAGAGTTTGCATAGTCTTCCAATCCCATAGCTCTGCCTCTTTGCACCTATTTTGGAAAGCATAGAACGCTTTCCAACCTCCCACAATGCTTTTCTTTATGCAACCTTCCCAACTTAGATTTTTGTTGAAGTCAATTCCGAGGTATTTGTAATTTGCCACTTCATCAAGAGTGCTGCCTTCAAAGTAGAACTTATGTTGATTATGCTTTTGTTTTCTTTTGCTAGAGAAAACTACCACTTTCATCTTGCTAGTATTGACTTGCATCCCCACTGTACTACAAAAGTGCTCAAGGGAAATTAAGTGTTCTTGCAACCCGGGAGCAGATTTAGCAATTAGAATAAGGTCATCTGCATACAAGAGAAGCCTTATCACAAACTCGCCCAAAAGAGCACCATCACCCTCTTGCAAGTTTAACCACTCTTCAAGTTTGTCTATATACAAACCAAAAAGGGTAGGGGACAATGGGCACCATTGCTTGACCCCTATATCAGTCCTAAAACTTTTGGAGATACCAGCTGATGTTCTGATTTTGACTTTAACCTCCTCATAAAGCCTATGGACGACTGCTCTAAGGTGCATAGGAACCCCAAGTTCCTTCATTCTATGCCAAAGTTTCTCTCTAGGGACCGTGTCAAAAGCTTTTTTGAAATCAACAAAGCAACAAAAGACTTCCTCTTTTTTCTCCCACACTTTTTCAATGATGTGCCTTAGAGTTATACCGTGATCAATCGTTGAGTGTTTAGGTCTGAAACCTGCTTGCCCTTTGGCGCACTTATCTCTTTCTTCTGCCCACCTGTTGATTCTATTTTCTAGTATACTTCCGAATAACTTTGCAAACAAGGGGTTTATCATTATAGTCATATAGTTGAAGGGATTGTTGACATCCCCACTCTTGAAAAGCGGTATTGCTAGACTTGTTGTCCAATCTGTAGGGAATCCCTGCTGAATGATGCTGTTGAATAGATGGAAAGTGTTAAGTATGAAAAGGGTATGGGTATGTTATCCCTATCAAGGCCTCCCAATAGTACCCTTTTTCCCCAAGAGTGACAACACTTGACTAGAGTACATATGACGGCCACTAAGGTGAAACAAGACAAAAGGCATAACTTCCAAGTATCATGATTCATAATCTGACTTCAACCCATGATCTTTACCTAAATGCCCAATGCATTAAATGTAACTGTTAGAATTTTAGGGAAAAAATGAAAATAGTAATATCCTTTTAAATTTGATCACTACTGTAGACTTAAACACAAATTTCTGAAGTAGATTAAACACAGAAAATATAAATCTAAACATGCTGAGGAGAACCAATCTTCAACTAGGATTGATCATGAACAAAAGAAAACATTTCTGAATATTAACCTGGACTAGGTGCAGATTTAAATATTAGCAAAACAAAATCTGAACATTACCTTAGAAAAAACAAATAACAAAAGTAGCTGATGTGTAGTTGTCCTCGTTTCATATGCTCAGAAAAAACTGTTAAAGGTCATGGATCAAAACCCTCAAGGGTTTGATCTCATCATGATCAAGTAGACAGATTGCCAAGAAGAACTCAAGATCCATTCAACATAAGTAAGACTGATATAAAACCCCAAAGACCAAAAACTCAATGCTGAAGTAAAACCCCAAACAACCCAATCAAAGATGGGGAACGAGATTTAAGCAAGGGGAGGCTACAAGACAAAGTCAAAGGGGTTCTTCTTCAATGGCAAACTGTCCACATATGTCTCATGATAACTTATAAGCTTTTATCATCCTTGCATAAGAGGAAAAACCAATGATGTGGTCATGTCCATCTTCTAGCTGCTCCTAGGTCTCATGGACCATCCCGGGAGAGAAGAAGAAGATCACACATCATCACATCTTGGTACTCAACCAAGAACCACCTGGTTTTAGATCAGGATACCCCAGAACACATCTGGGGGCCCTAGAACACATCTAGGGACTTACATCATCAACCACCAAGGAACACATCCAAGGATCAATCCAAGCATCGAGCAAGGATTACCTGGAACACATCTAGGGGCCCTAGAACACATCTAGGGACTTACTGCTTGGTCCTTGACCAAGAACCCCAGAAATACATTGGGGGCCCTCACTAGGGTCTTTTACAATGGCTCTTACTGCTTGGTCCCAAACTAAGAACCCCAGGAGTGCACTGGGGGCCCTAGATCTCAGCTAGGGTCTTATGCCATCCTCCCGAAGAATGGTTCTTGCAACTACACTAATTTCAATAGTAACACTTTGTATGAAACAATGGCTAATGTACCTCATGTATGTTGGACCACCATTATTGGATGAGCTTGTTGATCAAGTGGATGAGTTGAGCAATGATGAGGAAGAGGCATCTGAGGGGTTGCTGTCTATGGAGAATGCTGGTCATCATCTCTATGACCACAGTTTGCAATGTCGATCGTGAAAAATGATCTTCTCTAGTTACCCCTAGGTGAGAAGGGGTGACAAAGGCCTTTGAAGTTTTGAATAGTTTTGTTGCATTGTAGACAGATCAATCCATTTTGGATTTATTTTCTTTGGCACTGTTTGTTGATAAGGTTCTTGGACAAAACTTTTTGTATTGCAATTCCAAGGATGACTTCGATTTTGACACAATTTGCATTGGAATTGATATTCTTCGAAATGTCGGTAGGAATGAGATTCACAAGACATAGCGAGAAAATTGAATGGAACCAACACAAACACAACTTTTTGCAATAAAAAGAAACACCCAATTTTTTGCATTAAAAAGAAACATACATCGACAATATGGCAGAGCAACACTCGAAGAGATGTCACATAAGAGAAGCACAACCATAGAGAGAGACCAACCCAAGAATGAGTGCGCTAGAGATAGAGAGAGAGAAACCTAAGCATAAGAGGGAGCACATGTTGTGTGAATTGAAGAGGATCACATGTTGTGTGAATTACAAATGAGAGTTGGGTATATATACACAACTCAAGAGGTAGGGCACTTTCGCCAAGAGGGGTTATGAGCCTACGTATACAAGATTGGTCTTAAGCAAACCTATAAATATAATAATGATTACAATAAAATGCCAACTATGGTTAAAAGTGAAGCTTACACCATTTTCAACACCCCCCCTTAATTTGAATAGGGGGCCATGGAGGAAAATGATGAATACAAAAGAGAGTGGGTGTATAAATACCCAACTCAATAAAATGTTGGCTATGGCCAAAATATAAATGAGAGTGGGTGTATAAATACGCAACTCAATATAAGGTTTGTCATGGCCAAAAATGCGAGTGGGTGTATACATTATTAAATACCCAATTCAATATAAGGTTGCTTGTGGTTGAAATGTAAATGAGAGTGGGTTTATAAATACCCAACTCAATATAGGGTTGGTCGTGGCCGAAAATGAGAGTGGGGAAACTCAATATAAGGTCAATCGTGGCCTAAAATGAATATTACACCCGTATTTTTAACACCTTCTTAATCTTAAAGGTGGGGCACAAAGAGAAGACATTATATCACAAGATTCACATTCCCCCCTAACTATGCTACGTGGGAGCGTCCTCCCATGCTCTTGAATAACGCTTCCAGAGGGAGCGTTTAGGAAGTGCTCTTGGGAGCGCGCTTCTTGAACGTTCACTTCTGGGATTGTTTTCAGGGAGTGCGCTCCCGTACTCAAAGAAATGCTCCTTGCCCATCCTGGGAGCGCTCCCGCGTGCGTGAGGCATTATTGGGTGGATATTCCCCCTTTTGTGGATGTTTGGGAACCAAGACAAGGTTCAAAAATGGTTCAAAAGGTATGGCTAGGGTTTCTAATCACTCCATTTTTCTCTCATTCTATTTCTCATTTCACTCATTTCGCTCATCTTTGCTAGGAGGGTTTTGAGTGGGCTTCTTGCTAGTTCTTGAGGAGATTGAAGGGAGATTGAGGGCTGCTATAGGGAGATTGAAGGGAGATTGGAGGGCTTGGAAGAGAGATTGGAGGGCTTGTAAGGGAGATTGATGGCTGCCATTTGTGAGAGCTTGAAAGGGAGATTGAAGGCTGCCATCTGTGAGAGCTTGGAAGGGAGATTGAAGGCTGCCATAGTCATATTCAACCACCATTGGAGAGCTAAAGAGGTAGGCTCTTAAGCCCATTCTTGTTTTTAAAATAAAAAAAAATTCCTTGTGTTGTAAACTAGTATATTATGGCTATGTTGAATATTTTAATGTTTTTTTTTCCTACTCTTTCCCATTTCTCCTCCATCATTCTATTGTAGGTAGCAAGTTATTATCAAGGTTCAACAATCATGATGGGTATGTCAATGTGGTATGTCATTTTGGTTCCATTTTTTATTATGATGGTGGTGTTGGGAGTTGGAGGACATTGAAATACTCTTGATAGTGATGAAGAAATAGAAGTGGACAACACATACCATGGAGAGGAGGAAGAAATGGAAGGGGACGATGAAAATGAAAATGATAGCGATGATACACAAAAACCCAAAGAGATTTTAACACCTTTGTGGAAGTATGTCACAAGGCTTGGGGGAGGGAAAGGGGGTGAAACCATAAAATTTACATGCCACCATTGTCATAAAACTTACACAAGTTCTTATACCCATGTGAGAAAACATCTATGTGGGCTTATTCACTGCGATGAAGGTAAGACTATAAGAGTCAAAACCTGTGTGGAAGTGTCGCCCAAAGACAGACTCAAATACCAAAGGGAAGAGGAGGCAACACAAAACGAATCCAAAAGACCAAGGGTTGAACATGAGAGTTCAAAAAGAATGTTCATTGGTCGATCCGCATTCCCCCATGCTAGTGGATTCCCGCCTTCATCTTCATGGCGTAGAACACTATCGGATTTCCTTGACCAAGGTTGTAGAGATGACGTGGATGCAAAAATTTTAGGTTTTTCTATGCATGTGGTCTACCATTTGATGTTCTTCGCTCACCCTATTGGCATGAAATGGTACAAGCCATCAATGGTGCCCCTAAAGGATACAAGAGCCTCGACCGGGTATGACAAAGCTAGAACCTTGGGACTTGACAGGGAAAGAGCCAAAATCCATGGTGCTCTAGGAAAAATTACAAATGCTTGGAACCAACACAGGGTATCGATTGTATCTGATGGTTGGACAAATGTTAAAGGCATGCCATTGATAAATATTCATGGTGTGTTTGCTAGTGGTGTGGTCTTCCTTTCAATCTAGGACTACTTAGATTGCTACAAGCCCGATATTAATATTGCATATACCTTGATTAAAACCATTCAAGAGATTGGATCTTACAATGTCATTCAAGTCATCACTGATAATGCTGCTAATTGTCATCATTGATAATGCTAATATATTTTGGTCAAGGTGTTTGGTTCACACAATGAACCTTTTGATGCATGATATCATTAAATGAAGGACCATGATTATACGATGGATTGGTGCTTTGTACAAGAGAGGGAAGAAGATGATAAGATTTATTACCAATCATACCATGGCCCACTTCATTTTCCGCAATCACTCCAAGTTGGAGTTACTAAAGATTGCAAAGACTAGATTTGCTAGTATTATCTCACCTTTAGGTGCCTTTTGAAGGTAAGAGAGGCATTGGTTAGTATGGTCTCGAGTGATTCATGGCAGGATCTAAAAGGCAGGGCTATATCTGCATCTGGCAGAATTGACTTTCAGGAGGTAGAGGACACGGTTCTTGATGGTCAGTTTTGGCAACAGGTTTAGTATATTCTGCAGTTCAACAAACCCATTTACAGTATGATTCGGTTTGCAGATACAAACGAGTCGATGATTGGGGAGGTGTATGAGCATATGGACAACATGCTAGGCTAAATCAAAGACATTGTTGAGTCGAGGGATGCAATCTTGTATGATGATATCCATAAACATGTGGTCAAAAGGTGGGATAATCTGAATGTTCTACTCCATGCCCTAGCATATGTCCTTACTGTTGATGTTTTGGGCAACATCAGGCAGACATTCTCCTCAGATTGGACATGTGACTTGGCTAAGGAGAATGACCCGGGCATAGTCTTTATCCTTGATCATGTGATTTGACAAGGACTGACAAAGACTCGAGTCACATATGCATCGGACAAACATTCTCCTCAGATGGCCATGTGACTTGGCTAAGGAGAATGGCCTAGGGCATTGATGTTCTCCATGTATTAGCATCGGGCAGACATTCTCCTTAGATGGCCATATGACTTGGCTAAGGAGAATGGCCCAGGTGTAGTCTCTATCCTTGATCATATGACATGACAAGGACTGATAGAGACTCGAGGTGCTATGTGGGAAATGAATGTTAGGAATAGGGAAGAATAACATAAAATATACCTTTTTAAAATTTCTGTTAGCTAGACCAACAAGAACATAGTAGATCTAAAACACTACAGTTAGATCTAAACTATACAAATATTTCTGAGAATGTAAAGCAGTTAGATCTGAACTATAAGAATATTTCTGAGTATGCAGAACAGTTAGATCTGAACTAAACAATATTTCTGAGTATGTAAAGCAGTTAGATCTGAACTATAAGAATATGTCTAATCAATAGATCTAAACCTAAACAATATTTTTGAGTATTGCACACTAGTAGATCTGATCCTATAGATCTAGAACATTAAGCATTTCAAATAATAGATCTGAGCATAAATAAATCAAACTGAAGTGAACTGTAACTTACCTCTGAAGATTACCTCTGTGTAATGAAGAAAAACTTGACACACATGTGAAATGTTAAGCCTCTGAAGTTATGCTCAGATATAGTCTTGGACTCATAGATCAACCACTAAAGGTTAGATCTCTATAGAAGAGAATATAGGACTGTTATTGCCACCACAGAAAAACCTCAAGGAAAGGACAACAAACCCCAAACAAAGCGCTGGAAGTAAACCCTTGTGACAACAAGAGAGGGACAACTTGGAGGTTACAGATCCACTCAAAAGGAGGACGACTGCCTACTGAAAAGGGGCTAGCAGCTCAAGAAGATAGTTGTGGCCCTCATGGGTATCAGATCTGCACAGAGTAGGGGACGACAACCTTCAGAAGAGGGTCTGCTACTTAGAATAGGGCTCACAACTTGAAGACTGATGAGTGGAGGGTGACCAGCAACATCTAGTCAGGCAGAAGCAGATGAAGGATGGATCGGTAGTAGCAAACAACACAGAGATGAAGCACCCTCAATTCAACATCTAATCGAACCCAACTCAGCATAAAGTCAAACCCTCAACGCAATCACTTTCCAACACCCAGAATGAAACCAAACTGAACAGTCAAGGGAGGCCGCAACACGTAGAATGAAATCTAAGAGCAATCCGCCACATAGCATAGGAGAGTGAGTGACTGAATAGAAAAGTGAGGGAAATGGTTTCTATTTATAGTTTTAGGCTAGGGCTTAGGGTTATAAAAATATAATTAATATAATGACATATTAATTAATATAAATATTAATTTAATATGTCACATTTAAATATTAATTAATATTTCTATTTTAATCTTATTAAACCCTAAAAACAAAATTACAAACCCCACTCAAACCCAAACTCAAAAACCAAAGGGTGAAGATCAAACAAGGGGTTAGGAGAGGGCAAAGGGTTTTTCTTAGTGGCAACACATGTCCATATGATTCTCAAGGTGACCAATTAACTTTATCATCACTGCATAAGGGTTACATCACACAATGTGGTCATGCCCATTTTCATAGTCTCTCCTAGGTCCTATGGACCATCCTGGAAGAGAGGAAGAGGATAACACACTAAGACATCTTGGTATTACACCAAGATCTACCTAGTCAAAGACTAGGTTGCCCCAGAACACATTTGGGGTCTTACCCACCAAGGTACAAGACCAAGGATCAACCCATGCTTTAGGCATGGGTACCCTAGAACACATCTAGGGGCCTTAGACATATCTAGGGACTTATATCAACAACCAAGGAACACATCCTAGGATCAATCCAGGCTCAGGGCAAGGATTCCCTGGAACACATCCAGGGGCCCTAGAATACATCTAGGGTCTTTACTGCTTGGTCCCAGACCAAGAACCCCAGTCATTTACTGGGGGCCCTCACAAGGGTCTTTCTGCTTGGTCCCAGACCAAGAACCCCAATCATCTACTGGGGGCCCTCACAAGGGTCTTTTGCCATGGCTCTAACTGCTTGGTCCTAGACCAAGAACCCTAGGAGTGTACTGGGGGCCCTAGTCCACAGCTAGGGTCTTCTGCCATCCTCTAGGAGAATAGCTCTTGCAGCTGCATTACATTCAACAATGAACACATCAACTAGGTGCATGCCAGAGAAGATTACATCAACCAGGCTCAAGGACATCCTTTCTAGAAAAGAAAAAGTGTCAAGAAGACAAGATGATGCCCATCTGACCATTAAAGAAGCCCTAGGAAGCAATTGAAGACCCATAATAGAATTCATCCTGCACAAGTAAAAGACAAAAAACAATAAAGTAAAATTGAAGACTTAGGAAGAGAAGTCGGCCCCACATGGAAAAGACAGGTGACTTGACAAATATAAATAAAGGTTCATTTCATTTCATTTGACACACACTCACTCATCTATCCCTCAAGAAAGAAGGCACAAGTTTCAAGGAGGTCTTATTTGTGGTAAAATTTGCTGCAACTTGAAGATCTTGGTGTTCTATCTTGTGCACTACCTCTTGGGAGCTGCGCTAGGCTTGGGAGGTGACTACTTGTAATGTCCCCATTTTGGGACATTATAACATTACAACATTTCAGAGTGTTATGCCTGCCCGAGTAGCCAGATAGGGGTGAAAGAGAGTTCGGGAGATATTGAGGGGTTTATTTGGGCCCGACTTATATCGTTCATCATCAGGATCCATTCCGCACAGCTGGGCTTTGGTTTCGTTGCATTCCGACGATTTCCGTAATTTTGAGTTATTATGAGTCATATCTTAATTAAATTCACTAAGAAGGTCATAATGGGCATATTACTTGGAGAAACATCTTAGTGTAATAGCTCATCGGAACCGGGAGGAAGAGTATTACAGGATAAGATGATGAGAAGTGACTTTTAGTGGCCGGAGAAGCCATCGGGATGGATAAATCACTTTTTACAAGCAAAATGGTTAATTAATTAATTAATTAATTAATAAAGTGATATAATCAAGGAA
>ML814381.1:167658-194072 GCA_009831015.1 Picea engelmannii | reverse complement strand
TTTTATGATTGTAAGACCTTTGTTATGCTACATGCAACTATAATAACCTACATGCAACCATAATAACTGACATGCAAACACTATAAACAAAGATCGTCTACATCAAACCCTAAAACGCATCCAGAAACCCCCAGTGTATCAGACCTGCATGTTAGAGCAGTAAGATCGTAGCAAATATCTTGATCAGCCGGACCAGGGATATTTCACTACTCTTTGATATCTCTTGGTCTATTTTGATGGTGATAAACTTGTAAACTCTTGAATTGATTCTTCTATAAGAAAGGTTGCTTGATTTTCTCCCAAGGCTGGGTTTCCCAGATAAATTCTTGTGTTCTTGTGTCTACTGTGCATGGTTAATATTTCTAGACCTTGTTATTTCCGCTGCTTTGTAACAATTGAGATTTTCAGTGTATAGTTATTCTATGATAACTGTGGCATGGAAGGAAATTTTGCATTGAAATTATAAAACAATAACTATCAGATCTAAGAATCAAAAAATTCAACACTTACCCCAAAATATTATTCTCCATCTTGGTTGGCCCAACCAACACCTGGGGGTGGGGTTAGGAGAAAACCAACTTGTCTAATGCAATCATATATCCATTTTGTACCTCTGGATCTATATGTGGTCACCTGGGGGTGGGGTTAGGAGAAAACCACATATAGATCCAGAGGTGCAAAATGGATATATGATTGCATTAGACAAGTTGGTACTTGAGGAAGAGGAGTGTGCTCAAGTACAAAGCGAATTGAGCAAATACATCAGTGAGCATGGACTCTTTGGTAACTTGCATGCAACCAAATATCGAGACAGGTTGAGTTCTATCGAATGGTGGTATATGTACGACTCCTTTACCACATATAAATTGGCGGTGAAGGTGCTTTCTCAGGTGGTCAACACCTCTTCTGTAGACAGGTGTTGGGGCACCTATAGCTTCATCCACAGTGTAAAGAGAAACAACTTGAATGTAGACCGAGCAGAAAGCTTAGTTTATGTGCATTACAACTTGAGCTTGTTGTCCCATTATTGTGATGCAACGAAGAATGATAATTCTAAAAGAGATGCGACTTGGGACAACAATCTAGAGGAGACTAATTTGGAGGATGGAGCGATGGTTTTAGAGCGCTTCAAAGTGGAATTTTTGGGTGATTATGATGGTAATCATATTCCTGGAACATACATGCCACCCCAATCCACTTGCAGGGTTCCAACTTCCAGATGCATTACTTTTGCCTTTATCTTCACAACATCCATCGTCTTGTGGGGGCCAATCAGCTGCTAGTTGTGTTCCACGAACACTTCCACCTACTCCTACTCCTCTTCTTCAAAGATCACGAGAAAAGAAACTAAAAGTTTCTCGTGGCAAGAGGAAAACTTAGTGCATAGTACTTAGTACTTGCTACTGTATACTATATCTCTTTTTCTTTTTCTTGTTTAGAAGTAGTCTCAAGAACTTAGTAATTTGTCTTTACTATGGCTTATTTTGTAAACAATGAAGTTATGAACATTATATGACAGTTTACCTTTGAAGTTTGAAGTTTGAACTATTGACTGAATCTTACAACTCTTTAGTAATGAATATGATGCTCTAGACTCTAGAGTCTTTCATTTTGTTGTTGATGTTGTCTGTTACAATATGTTGATGACAAATTTTTATGGTTGATGTTATATGTGTACTAAATGGTTGATGCTTTAATGATTATCATGAATCCAATAGTTAAATGATCTTAAATCTATGTTTTCATGTTTTTTGCAATTGACTCGACATTCTACATGTTTTTTTATATATATGCATCAAAATATATTAAAATATGTATTATATAAAAAACATTCCCGCTCCTGGAATTTTTTGAAAATTGCACTTCCCGCACTTGTTCCCCGCTCCCAACAACCTTACCCCCTAATGCTAAACAAGGGCCACATAGAGAAGACATTACATATTATCCCCTTATCTCCCACACAATATCGATTCCACAAGTTGGAGAATATGACTTCTCGAAGAGGTAAAAAAGAGGAGACTTCTACATGATGGGATTGAGACAAGTCATCAGTAAGGTCCTCATCATCAACATTTGTTTGTCTAGTCACTATAGGAGTTTTTGAGGAAACACTTGTAGGACTCATAATGTGAAGGAGCGATATTCACTAAATCTTTCTAAGAATCATTTATAGGCAAATCATTTGTAAGAAGTAGTGGAAAAGATCCCGACGGACCGTGAATAGGAACTTTATCAAAGATAATATGTTTTCATTTAATCACTTTTATAACCCATCCATCTGGCCAAAGTTCCACCTTGTTGTTGATGTGAGTGATGCGGTAAATTGAAAGAAGATTGGAAGATGAGTCCATCAAGTTCAATAAGAATGTCAAGAAGAAGCCTACGCAAATTTTTTAGAAGTCCACCTTGATAGGCCTAAGAGAAAGAGAGGTACCAACTTCCTTTAAAAAAATCTATAATGTGCCATCTTTTTTTGCATAACAATGGAAGAGTATGTTGGTGTTAATGGAGGGCTTAAACCCTAAAAAACCCTATGAAAAGAGGTGTGGCCTTGAAGGAGGTTTTAAACCCTAGGAGGGAAAATCCCTGGGAAACCCTAGAAAAAGAGGCATTGGTTTCGAATAAAGGTTTAAACCTTGGGAAAATCCCTAGGAAACCCTAGAAAAAGAGATGATCCAAAAACTTTAGTTTTGTAGTGGCAAAGAATCCTCAAGCGATGCCACCAATGAAAAATCTTGTATAATAGTTGTTGAATTGAGTAAGTGAGATTCACATCTGCTATGATACTGTTGATGATTGCAGCGTCGTCTGACATTCTCCAGCATACGTTCTCCTCTGTGATTGAGTTGAGTCGACTTGTGAGAGAGCCCAGTGTTGGGTGTGCCCATGTGATGGGGTGTATCGTTCTCCTCTGGACTGAGTTGAGTCGTGCCCCAGTGTTGGGTGTGCCCATGTGATGGGGTGTATCGTTCTCCTCTGGACTGAGTTGAGTCGTGCCCCAGTGTTGGGTGTACCCATGTGATGGGTTAATCGTTCTCCTCTGTGTGAGAGTTGAGTTGATGTAGTCTCCTGCCTTTGTACTCCTGTGGACTCAGTTGAGTCAGGCTTGAGATGGTACTCCAGATGATTCTCCTGTGGACTCAGTTGAGATAGAGATCTGTTGAGTATGACGTCCCTGTGGCTGAGCACAGGTTGACGTGTCCCTAGTGGCTGAGCACTAGTGGACATGTGGATCCCTTGCTATATTGTCTAAGTGTAAGATTTACTTGTAACCCTAATTATGATGTAAAGGGTACAAGTCGGCCCCACCATATGTGAAAGATAATTAAGGTTTATTGTAATAAATAATTATATTTTTGAGTTATTAAGGGCGGCTCGGTTGTGCCAATAGACACACCTATTGCTGTGTTTGGTCTAGTATAAATAGAGGTGATTTCCCCATTGAGGAAACACACACTCTCACATGTAAACTCAGAATTTCAGCAACACTTATAAGGCTGAAGTGCGCACCTCTCTTGGGCGCTAGTTTCAAGGTTGTAGAAGCACCCTCTTGTGTGCATTAGGGTTTATGGTTGGGGGATCTTCTCTTGAGAATATAGCAAAGGATTGCTGGGTTTTCTTCCCTTTAGTAGAAGGGTTTCCCAGGATATTTATTGTGTTCTTGTGCATGGTAATTCTAATTGTGATCTTGGTTATTGCAGCACTTGTGTATGGTGTAGCTGCATTTGTTTATGGTTCATGTACATGCAAAATTAAATAAACCATATGCTTGAGCCTAGCATAGTGAAAATTCAACAGATACCATGTTGAGATTCACAAAAGATAGTGAGAAAATTGAATGGAACCAACACAAACCCAAATTCTGCAATAAAAAGTAACATATATTGGTACTAGGGCAGTGCAACTCTTGAAGAGATTTCACACAAAAGTAGTGCAACCCTAGAGAGAGAGCGAGAACAACCCAAGAACAAGTGTGCTAGAGAGGGAAAGAAACCGAGGCACAAGAGAGAGCACAACACTTAAATGACACCCTTAGGAAAATCACTTTTATTAAGAATAAAAGAGCATCACTTGATGTGTGAATTACAAATGAGAGTTGGGTATATATACACAACTCAAGAGGTAATTCTTTCCCCAAAATGGGTTACGAGTTTGTGTACAAGGTCAGCCTTAACCAAACCTAGAAATATAATAATGATTACAATATAAGGTTAGTCGTGGCCAAAAGTGAAGCTTACACCATTTTCAATAGGTAGATATTCTTTGCTCAAAACGATGCGGATAAGTTGATTGGTTAAAATGATGACTATTGTGATTAGGATGTCGATAAGGTGTCCTTGTAACTTGATTTTTCTTCATCACAATTTTGGGTTTGTCTTTATTTAATTTAGGTATTATGTCTTCACCATATAGTTGTCTCATTTTGTCAATATATGATAGTTTATTATTAGTGACACTTGGATTTGCTACGGTTTTTGTAATTATAGTCTGTACTTCAATGTTTAAAGATATCCCTTTCTCAATTGGGTCGATTGATGCCTCTTTTTCAACAACTTGTGCTTACATTTTTGTATTTTTCCATCATTTTAATTTTTTAACTTCTATTAGCAAGGCATTGTCTTGAATATTTAGAGTCTAGACGATAAATTTTCTTACTTTTTTCTGTGAAAATCTTGTTGACATTTTGTAATTTATCCTTTAATTGTGTTTTATGTTGTGACTCTCGACTCTTTTGTTGATATTTTTCTAGCACACATTTTAAGTGATCAATTTCATGGGGGAAGCACTAGTTTTGACTTTACAAATTGATCTTTTTAGATGATTCCTCAATGTCTAGGAGTTGTTTTGAAAAATTTGAATCAAATGTTGGCCATTCTATCCACAAATTTTGGGTATGTTTCCTGAATCAAATGAACCAATCATATGGAAGTCCACACATTGAGGCAATTTTCGTTCTTTTTTGTCATTCTTTGGTTAAGATCCAACCAGCTTTCATTAGGTTGCCACTTAGTGACAAGTGCATCAGGTTTCATAGTGACTAGAGTCCATCTCAGAGGCATATTCACCAGATTTGGAGGAAATTGCTTTTTTTTAGCAGTTTTCCTATTTTCTAGAAGCCAGAGTTCGAGGTCTGCATGTCAGAGTTGATCACATATTTTTGTTCCTTGTGAGCTTACAATGCCAACGAGCTTTTTCCGGACGACATGTGAGCATTTTCATGACATTGCTATTTTTAGCAGTTAGGGTTTCAGGGCTTGCATGTCGATTTTGAGCATATATTTGGATTCATGGCAGAAAGACGAGTTTGATGAGACTTATTTCATTGACATGCGAGATGCTGCTATTTTTAGCAATGCCTTCTTTTAGGTGTGCTATAGTTTGTAGCAATCCAATAACAGTGCCATTCATTTTCCATCTTTCCTATTTTTTAAGAGTTGGATTGCTATATTTGGCATGCCTATATTTAGCATTACTATTTTTGTAGGTACGGGCTCTTGACTCCTGGTTCCAGTGAGCAGTGATGAATGGGTTTTGAATTGAGCAAGTGGAAGTATTTCAGTGTGACACGTGGCAGCCATGGGAAGGGTTTTCTCATGAGGCAAACCCTATAGGTCAAATTGATGTTGAGCTCATCCATCTCCCAAACCCTAGTTCAACCCCCTTTGATATTTTTGGCATTTGTTAAATTTGTCTAGCCCAAGCGATATTCTATCCTTTGACTTCAATTCTAAATTTGCCACTAGATGATCCTTTACCATTTTTGAAACCTAGGTTGCCTTGCTAAAATTGGCCAATTTCCTAATTCACTTTGTTAACTTTTGTTAGCTGAAAGTCTTGGCATTTTGCTATCTTTGACTAAGTCGACCTCTTTATCCAGCCGGCACGTGAAATGACTTGGTCTTCTATATCGGCATATCAGCTTTTTAAAAAATTTTTATTCTTAGAAAGGCATCTTTGCTATTTTAGAAGCTAGGTCGACTTCATCTTTATAATTGAGTTTTGGCTAAGAGTTTGCATTGAGTCACAATTTCTGTGAGTTATCTGGCAGATTGGGTGAGTTATCAGTGAGTGACTGTTTACTGTCAGATTGGGTTAGTTATCAGTCACTTGACAGTAGTTGTCTCCCTAAAAATTTGACAAATGGCAGCAAAGTGAGCAGTTGATCTCCTACTTATTGGCATGCTTGCTGTTTTGTTTTAAGAAAAGAAGAGAGTTCTCCTTTAAGTCGACCTCTTCTTAATCCTAGCTCAATCTCCTAGAACTGTACATGCAGCCTAGTGTCGAACAGCAGTGTGTGAGGTTTTGAGCTGGTTTATGTGGAGAACAGCACGCTAAGAGGAGGAAGATCAGTATTTTTTTTATCAAATTGTTTCAGAACAACACTGAAGTGGCAGTTCATAAGAAAACAGTGAGATCTAAAGTGCTGTAACAGGCTCCTTTTCGGAATGTTTGACAGGTCTGCCATCCAATTTTTGGGATAGATCGATGTGTCAAGAGTTCTTCTATTAGATGGAGGTCATAACAGCAAGAGTGAACTTAAGTTAGAGGCTGTTGCATGCTACAGGACAGCAGGCAGGAGTACTTTCCAGGTTTATTTTTGGCCAGTTTTGATACACAGCAGTAAGCCGCCTTGTGTGCATGCTCAAGTAGCAGGTCGAACCACTGTGGACATCAGTTTATCAAGCAGTTTTAGTGGTTGTGATCTAGCATGCAGTGGAGGGTGAATTGTTAGCTTTTACATGCATCAGCTAGGGTGTACTTGTCCATTCATATCTTGATCCTATAAAGACAGCATGAAGAGGACAAAAAGGGAGAGATCATTGAGCATTCTTTTCTTCTCTTCCATATTTTTTTTTCATTGCTGCCTCCACTCTGTGCATTGCTTGTAATGCAGCCAGTTTTGTGTTGGAAATATTGTTGTCATTGATGTCAAAGACAGGGGGAGCTTACAAGATGTTCAATATAAATATTACAAGCCTATAGATGTCTAAGATAAAGATTGTTGAAAGTATTATTTTTGGTCAGTTTGGATACCCTATCTTTGAAGGTATTTTTAATTTTTTACGCTACATACCTAGCAATAGATCAAATCTGAGGTGCGCTAAAGGTGCTGGGGTGTATTTTTGGTGTGCAAGAGAAGTATAAGGGATTTTCTTGGGCTCTTTCTTGTTCTCAAGGTGCATTATGAAGGACTGAAGGTTTGTGATGCTGCCGTGTGCACTGTTTTGAGGTTGCGATGTTGCCATTAGTGGTTGTTGTCATCAGCGGATGTTGCCGTCAATGATTACATTCTAGGAATGATGCTTTGAGATTTGCTAGGGAAGAACAAGAAGAAATAGAATGCCAATATCCAAAGACACCATCCAGAGTTGTCCAAAAGAATAATTCAAAAAGTCAGCTTGGTGATATAGCTGCAGGCGTTCAAATTAGAAGAAGATTGAACTCTTCTTTGCTATCTAAAATAGAGTCTGTTACCTCTCTAGGAGGTATCCTACATTTTTCATTTGGCTACACCATTGTAATCCCAAGGATGCAAGTTAAAGCCATGTAAACCATAGTGGATGACGATATATAATGGACTCCCAGACTTGGTCCGACCATGATCAGTCTCCTTAGTCCCCATTTCAATGTCTTTCGTCCTAGATGGGATTGGAGGCCTTGGAGTGGATCTATCATAGACACATGAGTTGTGTGGAGCCATGAGTCTTATGTTGGGGTGATTGCAGTTTGTGGGGCCTAGTCCGGTCCATGTCATGCACACCTATGTCTTCCCACATAGTTATTTTATATTGAATTTGTATCTCTTGGCCATAGTGCATTTATCATTTTTGTTCACAACATGGCAGTCTCACAAAGTTATCACTATTGGACGTCTTTGGAAGTAGTTCACGGATCCCAATGTAGTGGGTCCCCAGAGACAAAAATACAACATGGATTCAAAATGATCGTAAAATTTTTATGAGCAAAACCCATATTGCCTGTTTTGGATTGATGAAGTATTAAAGGATATATAGTTCCTCAAAGGAAAATCGTTCCATTCTTCTAAGAGGGACGTTGAGCACATTTCCCAAGTCAAAGAGTTAAAGAAAGGGAATGTTGTGGTCTACTAGCCGTTGGAGGATTTTTACCAAGTCAAAGATGCACTCTCTCCAAGAAAAAATGATTATTTGAGCCATTAAATGCTAAATCGTCCCCTTTTGGTCAAATCGCACCCTTCTTCTCATGGATTGAATGGTCAAACCAGCCATTTGGTAAAAATATACCGGATGTGGACAAAATGTAGCCGTTATGCTCTTCTTCCAAGAGGGAACTGTCCCTAAGTTTATCTCCTCCACCAAATCCCACTTTCTCCTAAGCTACACGATTTTCTTTCAGTGGAGCGAACCTCTTTTGGGGACATCTTCAATGGTCAACAATTCTAAAATGGATTTTATCCCATTTTCTCCTGGAGCTATGTAACAAAAAAATATTATTCAATGGGTTTAGTCTCCAACCAATTGTGGATGAACAAACCAAGAAAATATTTTTTAATGAGAGAGGGAAACTAGTCATTTTAATGAAAAACTATATAAGGCTAGCCCCTCCTCATTTGTTGTTGTTGGAAGCTTTGTGAGATTATAATGCCCTAATTTTGAACTCAATTCTCTTGTGTCACTGTGGATTGTCTACTGTAATGCTTGTTTTTCTTGGCCAAGGATATTTTATTGTGCTTTAACAAGTTTCTCAGGATAATTGCAAGAGGTGATCATTCGATCCATTGAGGGGCTACATAGTCACGTGGAGGAAAGGAACTAGACTTTTCATCCCTTCCGTTTCCTTGTGGGTTCCTAGTGAAACAACCCAAGTTGTTGGACCAACTTCCTTGGAAGTAGCTTCAACCAAGCGGTTGTTTGTCACTTTGACCCATGTCGATTGATTGTCTTGGAGACCATCCGTCAAGGAGCTTTCATAACAAATCCAAGTAGCAACCTATCTCTTTTAAAATTTCTAGTATTGGGGGCTATAGATCTTCGACTCCAAACCCAATCAACTTGAAATCCAAGGCCGATATTGAACTCGCGGTGTCACAATTGCTCAAACCAAGAGCCATCCAAAAGGTAAAAAGCGGTGAAGTTTTCTCTCAATTTCTTCAACCAATCATTTCTAAATTTAAATCATTCATCTTATTATAAAAAAAAAAATCATACCCTATTTTAGTTCTTCAATTTTATATTTTGCAAGCTAGTAGATCTTGGGGATTTTGTCACTTGGGAATTTCCCTACCCCAAGATAAGTTTACCCTTGATTTTTTTTGGGTTTTATTAAACATATTTTACAAGGGTTTCTTGGAGGATAGTGTGTAGATCTGTGTTATTACAACAAAAAATACATTAATATTTACACCTATTTTCTTCATATAAAGGGACATTCAAGTAAATATTTCATCACTCAAACCCTCTCTTCATTTCCAGAATTGTTTGCAAAGGTTTTATCATTTATTTTCTGGTTAGATTAGCTAAGTTTCAGCCCCAACAAGTCACCTTGTTGGCTGGAATTCATTTCTGGGTTTTGAACTTTTGACCCTGGGGGGATTTGAATCCCAAATCTGCAGATGTAATTTCCAGTCACTTGGAAACTACTTTTTCTGCAGATCTAAAGGCTATAGGGCATAGTATTCATTCATACCTTGCTGGCCTATCCTTTTCGCCCATAGATCTATCGATCTAGTGTGATTATACACTTGTGGGGGGGCCTTAAAGGCCACTTTCCTTGCTGTTTTCTGCGTTTTTAGTGTGTTTTGCAGGTATAATATAAGAGGGAAGCAAGGAAACATCTCATTTTTAGCCACTCTATCCAAGGTACAAATAGTACAAATCATTCATAAAGTGGTAAGAGCATTTAACCCTTTCTTGTGCATTATTTTAATTCATATTTCAAGAGATCGGGGTAAGTTAGCTTGCGGTTTTGTTGCTTTATTTTTATTTTCTGCGTAATCTATCAGTTCAACAAGTCAAGTAAACAATTAACTCCTACCTTCACCTAGTGTTTTTTGTTGCTGTTTTGGTAGTTGTTGGAGGTATTAACCTCCAGTATAACCTTTGTGCTTAGAATAGAAGATTTTGGAAGCAAGAGAACCATTAAACAGATGTGGAAATATGCTAGAAGAGAAGCTGATGCAAGGAGAATAATAATAAAGAATTAGAAGGCTCTAGAAAGAGAAGTCGACCCCACATGAAAAGTCACTTGAACAGGCTAGTATAAATAGAGGTAAGGCGCTACCTCATTTGCACACACTCACTCACTCAGTTAGGGCTCAAGTCTGAGGAGATGCAGTTGCAGCAGCTGTAGTGGTGACGCAGAAGGAGGTGCAAGTCTGAGGAAGGTGACACATCAGTTGCAGTGGTTAAGTCTCTCCTTGCTTAGTCTCTCTGGTATCTCTCTCTTGTGCACTTCTCTTGGTTAAGGTACGCTCTCTTGCTATTGTGCTACTGCTGTATCCGTGTTGGTATTTTTGGTTAGGGTTTATCTGAGAGGACTTGCTTCGTGTACGAAATCTATCTAAGAAAAGGTTACTCTGCTTGGGGGTGGTATGTGTAAGTGCCTATGGTTGGGTGACAATGGTGTAACATTGTCTATGGTAAAGCGAGCATACCAAAATTTTAACATGGAATTAGAGTTGGTTTCCTTAAAAATAGTCTAACCACTGGAAGGAAGATCGTTAGTTTTCCCCTATTGTCAAGCTCGTTGAGCACTTACAAGCCACCAAGAAGGACGTCTAAGGAGGGCACATCTTTCCCTTGGATCAGATCTCCAAAATTCAGAAGTTGCAAAATTAGGGTTTCCTCATAAAACCCTAGGTCAAGACGTTTGGGCATTTAAAGGTGAAGCTGGAGGAGATCCTTGAAGAAAGGAGGTCGCCTTGGCATAGCGCACTGACTGGTAAGTCCAAAATTCATTTCTGCAAAGTCTTAATTTTTGTCATATTTCTAGATCCTGGGGCAGAATGACTTCCAACACTAAGCTTGATGAGAAGCTTCAGGGTGTTGATAACTTTCGAGCATGGAAATATAGAGTGATGCTCATTCTAGAAGAGAATGATCTAGACGGCTTCATTGAAGAAGAAGTTCAAGAGCCAGAGGGAGATGAGGCTAAGGCAAAGTACAAGAAGAATATGGTTAAGGCAAAGAGGACCATTGCAGATTCTATCAAGGATCACTTGATCCCTCATGTCTCATCATTAAAAACCCCGAAACAAATGTTGGATGCCTTATACCGATTATATGAAGGCAAGAATATCAACCAAAAGATGACATTGAGGACACAACTCAAGAATGTGAAGATGCATAATTCAGAAACCATTCAATCCTACTTCACAAGGGTGTCTCAAATCAAAGAACAACTTGAAGCCATTGGAGACACAGTTGAAGAAGCTGAGCTAGTATTGACTACATTGAATGGGTTCCCAAAGTCTTGGGAATCATTTATTCAGGGAATCTGTTCCAGAAGAAAGCTAACAAAGTTCAGCAGGCTATGGGAAGATTGTACTCAAGAAGAAGCTAGATTGGCAACAAGAGAAGAAAAGTTGGGCGATGATGATCAAGCATTAGCAGCACATGCAAGAAAAGGAAAGAGCAGGAAAGAAGATCACCCCCCCAAGAAATTTCAAAAGTCACATAAGTCTCAAAAGACTCAAAAAGATTATTCAAGTTACAAATGCTTCAACTGCTAGAAGATGGGACACATTGCAAGAAATTGTCCTCTCATAAAAGAGCAGATCGGAAAAGGACAAAATAAAAGACATCATGCTCATGCCGCAGAAGACGATGAGCCTATTCAGAAGAAAGCAAAAGAAGATGATCCAAGTGAAGGATATGTATTGATATCAACTCTTACAGGAACAATCACTCATGGAAGTGACACATGGCTTATTGATAGTGGTGCCTCTAAGCACATGATCGGTTACAAGGATTCTCTTTCAAATCTGGTTCAGAAGGATTCACCTCATAAGGTGAAGCTCCACGATGACTATCAGTATCCCATTAAAGGGGTAGGAGAAGCCTCCTACAGGTTGGATTCCGGAAAGCCTATGAAGATGAAAGAATGAGGTCAAGGCCAAGAGGATCTTGACAGACTCAATAAAAGACCATCTGATACCTAATGTATCAGAACCGAAGACAACTCAAGTGGGACAACAATAACCAAACTCTAGGTTTGCATATCAGGTTTGATATTTTATATTGCTGCAATTTAACTAAGTATTGTAACTAGAATAACAGTCTTTAGAATTTTATTATTACTATTGCTATTGCTAGTTTAGTAACACTTGAATATTATTGGTACGACTAACACTCCAGTAAATGCTCATATTAATAATGCACTTGTCTACAAGATGAATTGATCTCCTCTAGGTGATGTTCTTGGTTGTCGACATTGTTCCAGGTAGGTTATCTTGTAAACTCCATGGAGGTTACCATGGAGATGTTATTCTTGTTTCTTGTTCCAGGCAAGTCACAGGTAATAGCTTTGAGAGGGAGCTATAATGACGGTTGCAGAAGGCAACAATTTAGATGGTCTCTAGATGAGACTTGGAGAAGACTATCCAGGCATAGAGTTGTACACATCCATGTAATAAAGGATAAGAGATCGAAGTTGGATCCTTGAGGCAAGAAGGGGATATTTGTTGGATATAGTGAGACATCGAAGGCATATAGAGTCTACATCCTGGGTTACAGATAGATCGAGATTAGTAGAAATGTTACCTTCGATGTGGATGCAACCTTTAGTAGATTGAGGCAACATCATACAGATGAGATCCATGATGAGGAGCCTGAAGCTTCTAGAGTTGTAGATTCAGATACATGTAATGATGTTGTGCCAGAAGAGCATGGTCCAGAGGACCATGACATGGTAGAACCATACAGACCTGCAGAAACGAGTACGAAGAAAAGAAGACCAACTTGGACTAGTGAGATTTTTCAGGATGCCGAGAAGTATGGTTCTCCAGATGGATCTTTCAGAGAAAGCAAGAAACCTCGACCATATTCCAGTTACGTAGCATTGTTATGTGATATCATTGATGCCGAGCCTACCTGTTATGAAGAGGCTGCAGAGAAGAAAGTATGGAAGGATGCCATGATTGAGGAATACTAGTCCATCATTAAGAATGAAGTTTGGGATGTGGTTCTGAGACCAACAGAGAAATCAATTGTGAGTTCCAAATGGATCTACAAAGACGAAACATTCAACATATGGTAGTATCGAGCAGTACAAGGAAATATTTGTGGCTCGTGGTTTCTCCCAAAAAGAAGGAACAGATTATGAGGAGACATTTGCTCTTGTGGCAAGATACACTTCGATTAGAGCTATAATTGCTATAGCTGCAGTAATGAAATGGAAGGTACACCAGATGGACGTGAAGACAACTTTTCAAAACGATGTAGTAGAAGAGGAAGTGTATGTGGAGCAACCACAAGGTTTCGAGACACATGACAGGTAGACACGTGTGCAGGTTAAAGAAATCCTTGTATGGATTGAAGCAGGTACCGAGGGCATGGTACAGTAGAATTGACAGTTTTCTGATAAACTTGGGATTTACCAAGAGTAAAGCAGATTCCAACATTTGCTACAAGGTTGTGGATGGTGGACCAGTGATATTATTGTTATATGTGGATGACCTATTTCTAACAGGAGACGAGAAGCTCATCGTTGAGAGTAAGAGGAAGCTTGCTACAAAATTCGAGATGAAAGACTTGGGTATGATGCATTATTTCTTAGGTCTAGAGGTATGGCAGAAACTGGATGAGATTTTCCTTAACCAAGGAAAATATACTGTAGAAATCCTGAAGAGATTCGAAATGATGGATTGTAAAGCCATGTCTACATCGATGGTGACAAACCTGAAGTTATTGAGTGATACGTCTTCAGAGACAGTGGATGCCACCATGTTTAGATAAATGATTGGTTCGTTGATGTATTTGACAAACACAAGGCCAGATATATGTTTTGCGGTGAACACATTGAGTCAGTATATGGTTGAACAAAGACGTGTTCACTTGATGGCAGCAAAGCACTTATTAAGGTACCTGAAGGGTATGAAAGAATTTGGACTCCGATATGTTTCAGATGGTAAGATAAAATTGCAAGTCTATGCTAATTCAGAATGGGCCGGTAGTGTCACAGATCGGAAGAGTACATCAGGATGTTGCCTCAGTTTGGGGTCAACTATGATTGCGTGGCTCAACAGAAAGCAGACTAGTGTGGCACTCAGTATAGTCGAGGCAGAATATATAGAAGCATGTTCAGCTAGTAGCGACGCTGTGTGGCTTCAGAAGTTGCTCATAGGACTGTTTGATTTCGAGTTGGAGGTGACTTGTATTTTTTGTGACAACTAGAGTTGTATAAAGTTGTTTGAGAACCCTGTGTTTCATGACAAGTCCAAGCACGTCGAGATCAAATACCATTATATCTGAGATCTGGTGCAAAAGGGAGCTGTGAAGCTCCAGTATATTGGCACAGACGAGCAGATAACAACTGTGTTGACCAAGCCTCTGTCAAAGGTAAAGTTTGAGTACTTCAGGGACATGCTTGGCGTGGTCCAGAAGGACTTCCCTCGTAAGAGGGAATGAGGGAATGATGAGTCACATATGCGATTTTAGGGGATAGTAGCTTACAGAGTGTAGCAACAACGGGTAGTCATTTACAAGCACGTTAGTTGCCCAGATTTCGTATGGATTGGGTAGTAGCGCAGTTTTGTGTGAACTGGCTAAACTGGATAGTTGCCTAGACTCTGTATGGATTGGGTAGTAGCGCAGTTCTATGTGAACTGGCTAAACTGGATAGTTGCCCAGACTTCGTGTGGATTGGGAAGTAGCGCAGTTCTGCGTGAACTAGCTAGTTGCCTAGCTTTGAGTGAGCTAGATGAAGTCCTGTAATGACATAAGGTTCGAAAGGACGTCGAGACCCATAAGGTCCGAGAGGACAATGAGGCTGTGCCCACTAGAGAGATGCTACGTATGATGATGAGGCCCCAGATGCATGACTGTGATATAACCATCAGATAGTCTGTGTGTGACTATGACAAAGTCTGTTTGGCTATGATGGTGATACTTGTGACATGATCTGTTTGATCATGAGATAGCCTGTGTGGCTATGGTGATGCTACCTGTAGACTGGTCTGCAAGACCATGTGAGTCTTGCCCATGCCATGTGAGATGGATGGATGTGATTCAGACCATTACTTGAAGAACATCGTAGTTAATACCTCCCTAGCTAAGAGGGAGTGTTGATGTTTTGGTAGCTGCGAGAGGTATTAACCTCCAGTATAACCTTTGTGCTTAGAATAGAAGATTTCGGAAGCAAGAGAACCATTAAATAGATGTGGAAATACCCTAGAAGAGAAGTCGGCCCAAGGAGAATAATAATAAAGAATTAGAAGGCTCTAGAAATAGAAGTTGACCCTGTTGCCACCTTTATACACACCTGGGTAACGTGGAAGAAATCTTCAATCCACTCGGTGTGTCCTTGGGGGCAAGTTAGAATTAAGGTGCTGTCACCTAATCCTCAACTCCTCCATCTAGGCCAACTACTAGCGAAACTAAGCAACTAGTATTCTAGGAGTTTATTGCATTAACCAATATATGAAGTAAATCTACTTTAAGAACATAGATCAATTAACCACCACAAGATACATAAGAGATACTTGTATAAAAAGGATACTTGAGATAATAGATGCAAGTAAATTAATAAATGCTTCAAAGTAAATAACTGAAAGTAAAGTGCTTGAAGCAAATGGCTTTATGTAAATGTAAAAAAAGAGACCAATGCCTTAAAAGTATCGTGGGCAATTGTAGATCATGTATTTTATTAGATTTATTGATAGTAGGTTAATGAGGTAAATTTTATTTGCAGGAAAATAAAGTGTTTGAACTAATCTAGATTTGGCCCTTTAGAGAACATCCCTAAAGTGGAGGTTGAGCTTGCTGAATACCCAACAGGGAGTGTCCCTCTGATTTTGCACACAAGCCCAAGAGAATGTGGGAGATCTGACAGGGAGAACCTAGATCTCAAAGTTACCGCTAGATATCTTACACAAACTCTCTTACGTTTCCACTAAAGTAATATTTCTTAAGGATTTCCCTATTAATCTATCCACATTGACCAACCCAGCGTGTATGAAACTTACTCCCAGAAGATCGAGACAAACTCGCAACTAGAAGGGTCAGGAACAACACTAGGAGCTGAGGGGAGTTGTTTATTTTAAATAAGAAAGAAAATTGCTGAAAGGAAATCTAAACTAACAATTAAAGTATTCTTGCCAAATTGAAATTTAATCTATGTGATGATTGTAGTGCTTTGTGATGAATTGAAAGATTAATTTCAACTTATGCTTAGGTATGAAAATTGATTCTAAGCTAAAATTGCAGAAAATGAGACAATCACCAAAACACTGTTCCCCTTAGAGGGGATGAAGAGTGGGAGATTGTAGCCCCACTGATTTTATTAATGAAACTACAAATCTCTTTTTTGGAGCGACTTGTGACCATTCATTAGGGGGGTCACAAGTGTTTACAAAGTTTCACAAATGTTTATTGAAGAAAAGAGTGCTCCCAGGGGTCCCGGATGCTCCAAATCTGCCCAAAATGGACAGAATTTCCTCTTATCTGTTCGCCAACCTGCATAAAACAACAAGCAAACAATGACAAAAGATGGCCAAAAACACTTTGGAAGTGTCTTTGGTTATTAGTATGAAAACCCAAAAAATTGACTAAGTAAAACTAGTATAAACTGAGCAAAATGAACGAAGAAGAGCAAGCTAGAAAGCTTGTCTCCTTAGGGTCTTTGTTTGCTGTTTTAAAACAGCTATAAAGGCACTTAATTTGCCAAATATGAAAGTGATAGCCTTTAGAAAAGAACTACCTTTTAACCTCTAAAAATTTTGAAAGAAAAAACATGCTAAAATGAGACTTTTCCTATGCTAGATCTAAGCATTAGATGAAACTTGAAAGTACACAATTAGATCTAGTTTATCTTATGCATGCAAACTTAGATATTCAGAATTTGTAATGAAACATAGATCTAAGCACTTGCATGCAACAAAGTAACCAAAAAAAGTAGAGTTTCTTTTGAGAAAGAGAGAAGGAAGAAACTTGTAGCCTTGGAACCCTTGGGCAATGGAGTCTTTTGATGAATTAAGGAGGGACTAAGTCTTTAGATCCTTGAAGTTGTGAAGAAACAACCGAGTTCAATCACCACTCCAAGCTATGAGAACCTGTAAGCTTTAAAATCTTGCAATAAAACTTGTTAACAAAAATTGATGTCACCTACAAAAGAAACTTGAAGAGTATGTTAGTTAACCGAAACATGCATACAAATCAAAGCCTCTAAATATAAATGAACAATAGGATTAACAACAATCTAAATAAAATCCTATCCTATATAGTGATAACACCCTACAAATGGCCAAATTAACAAATCAAAGAACAAATTAGGCAGGTATTACCTCATATATTAAGCACAAATGACATCAAGCATCCACACACATGTATAAAACACCTTCTTGACCTCCAAAGTCTCTTTATTCCAAATGAAAAGTATTACAATAGAATACAACCACAAGCAAGACTCCCCAACTCCAACTAGATTACAATGGAGAGAGTGCTTTATTTATAGCTCAAGGGTGCATATCCCCAAGAGAGGAGGGCACACCAAGTGGAGGAGAGGGGCACACCAAGTGTGTGAGGAAGGGAGCCAAGTGGTGGAGCATGGGCTGCCACCTCTCCCTTAACCCTCAAGGTTGACAAGTGTGCTCAAGGGAGAAGGTAGGAGGGTGCCACCTCTCCAAGAGATGGGCTGCCCACTCAAGGATGCACCACCTCTTCAAGAGGGGCACACCTCTCTATTGAGCACATGTTCCAAATAATAGTTGGCTGCCATATAACTCAAGTCTCATCCCCAAGATGCTTCTCTTTGGTCGTCACATACCCTCTTGGTCTTTATTTGACTCCAAAACACGTTGAAACATGTTTCCAACAACTTTGCTAATTTTTAGCAATGTTGATTTTTCCCTGATTTTTTATGTCTTTTTGGTGTTTTGTGAGTAAAATTGACTTTCTAGTGATTAAAATCACTAATGTCACTCAGAAAAGTGGGTACTTAGGTAAAGTGGGTGCTCTAGGTTAAAAAATGAGCACCTCCAAGGCATATGAAACCTCCTAATACCATTTTTATTACAACTTCAATTTACAATTAAAAAATTTCGTTTTACGGAAAATTTTTAATTCACTGAAAAATTTAAAAAATCCTAAGGGGGACTTAGCACATTTCCATAAAACTTTAGGAGGATGTTTAGCATGGTAATATACATTAGACACTAGGCTTAGAACCATGCTTAAGGCCTAACCATGAGTATATACTCCAGCTTTGGAGAAATTGAGTGAAAAAACTCGGAAATTATAAATCGCTTTGACAACAAAATATAATTAACAAGTAAATAAACACTCCAGAGTAACAACTCATATCTAGCTCTAAGGTGGCTAGACCTTTTACAAAGTTCATCATGCAACCTCTCTTATTACAATTCCCCATAGGGTATGGAAATGTGGTAAAAAAGTTAAAAAAGGGCTATATTGGCCTGCTGGACTTCTGAACTCTGAATTTTGAACAAGTCATTGTTCAATCTTTGGCGGCTCATCTACAAGTCCATCCTAGTGCAACTTGGTGGATAACATGCCCCACATGAAAAGCCACTTGGACAGGCTAGTATAAATAGAGGTAAGGCGCTACTTCATTTGCACACTCACTCACTCAGTTAGGGCACAAGTCTGAGGAGCTGCAGTTACAGTAGCTGCAGTGGTGACGTAGAAGGAGGTGCAAGTCTGAGGAAGGTGACGAAACAATTGCAGTGGTGAAGTCTCTCCTTGCTCAGTCTTTCTGGTATCTCTCTCTTGTGCGCTTCTCTTGGTTAAGGTACACTCTTTTGGTATTGTGCTGCTGCTGCAGCCGTGTTGGTATTTTTGGTAAGGGTTTATTTGAGAGGACTTGCTTCGTGTATGAAATCTATCTAAGAAAAGGTTATTGTGCTCAGGGGTGGTACGTGTAAGTGCCTATGGTTGGGTGACAATGGTGTAACATTGTCTATGGTAAATCAAGCATACCAAAATTTTAACATTTTCTATTTAGGCACTGGTCCTTAGATCCTTTGAGGTGAAGTGAAAAATTGCGGGAAGCCTCCCAGAACCTTCTTGTGTAGGAGTTTGGCTCGAACAAGGATAGGTGTTGTGGTGACATTGAACACCTATCCCCTGTGTTGCTGCTCTAGTAGACTGTGGACCTTGGTGGTTTGTTAGTTTGGTTGGTAACGGAGCCCAAGAATTTTACACAAGCTAGTGAAGATAAGCATTGGGTTAATACTATGGAAGAAGAACTAAATCAAATTGAGAAGAATGAGACATGGGAACTTGTGCCCACACCAAAAGACAAGAACGTGATTGGCACCAAATGGGTCTTCATAAACAAATTGGATGAAGATGGACTAGTAGTAAGAAATAAAGCAAGATTAGTCTGTAAAGGGTATGCTCAAGTTGAGGGTATTGACTTTGAAGAAACCCTTGCTCCAGTTGCAAGATTAGAAGCAATCATAATATTTTTGGCATTTGCATGTTTCAAAAACTAAGTCTATCAAATGGATGTCACATTGTCAAGTCAACCTTTCTAAATGGAATTTTAGAAGAAGAAGTATATATTGAACCACCAGAAGGATTTCAATTGTCAGAAAACAAAGATCATGTACGTAGATTGAACAAAGTAGTTTATGGACTAAAGCAAGCTCCCAGAGCTTGTATTCAAAACTTGACAAATACCTACAACAACAAGGTTTCAAAAGAGGAGCCGCGGATAACAATATTTACATCAATGTAGACAATGAAGATATGCTAATCATTGTGGTTTATGTGGATGATATCATTTTTGGAAGTAACGCTGATAGAATGAGCCAAAAGTTTGCAGAAGAAATGCAAAAAGAATTTGAGATGTCCAAAAGTTGTCATTCTTTCTAGGGTTGCAAATTTCGCAATCCAGTAAAGGCATATTCATTTCTTAGACCAAATATATAAAGGAAATGTTGAAGAAATTTGGAATGGAAGACTGTGCACCTGTCAGTACACCCATGATCACAGGATGCAAGTTAAGCAAAGATGATGAATCTCTAGAAGCAAATCAAACACTGTACATGTCTATGATTGGAAGCCTACTATATGTGACAACATCAAGGCCAGACATCATGCAAGCAGTAGGATTGGCTGCAAGATTTCAATCTGCACCAAAGGAGACACATGTGCAAGAAGTAAAAAGGATATTCAGATATTTAAAAGGCACATTGGACTTTGAATTGTGGTATTCAAGAAGTAAGGACTTCACTCTAACAACATATATAGATGCAGATTGGGCAGGAAGTATTGATGACAAGAAAAGTACCAATGGAGGAGCATTCTTTCTAGCCAACTGTCTAGTATCATGGTTGAGCAAGAAGCAAACATCAATCTCTCTATCCACAACAAAAGCCGAATATATTGCAGCAACAACATGTTGCACACACGTTCTCTGGATGAAGTAGACATTGGAGGATATCAAGGTAGAATACGATCAACCAATCTCAATCATCTGCGACAACACAAGTCCAAACAACATTTCAAAGAATCTTGTTATGCACTGAAAGACAGCATATTCCAATCAAATACGACCTCCTAAGAGAACAGGTAGCCAAGCAAAGTGTCAAGCTGGAATACATTACCACCAAAGAACAAGTTGCAGATATTTTTACCAAAACCCTTCCTAGAGACACATTTGAATATCTCAGAAAGAAGCTGGGAGTGATATCCCTCTCATATCGTCAGTAAAGGGAAGCACAAGCTCAGGGGGAGCGACCCTTTTCCATTGATGTCAAAGGGGGAGAAGTTTTAGACAGAGGAAGAATTGTAGATTCAAGGAGAGTTGCAGACATGGGGAGTATTACAAAATTAACTAAGGGCTGCCATCAATGACAAGGGGAGATTGTTGGAAATATTGTTGTCATTGATGTCAAAGACAGAGCCTACAAGATGTCCAATATAAATATTGTTAGATTATGAGCTTGATTTCTTATGCGGATTAATTCTTTTATTTTCTTCAACACTTTGATTCCAGCTTAATACACTTCAACAATACCAAATCATAACCGAATAACAATAACTATGTAGATAAGTAAGCATGCACATCAACAACACATATACCTTGGGGGAACGCTGTACAGGGAGAAAAACTCCAACAAACGATATTCCTTTATTGCATTAATAATGTATGATCACTTACAAATATCCACCATGAATGTTCTGCTCTTAAACAGCTTGCCAGGATGACTCTGACCTGACAAAGACCTTGCTGAAATACACCTCTGATATGCTGCCTCTATTGTTGATATACAACACTGATATGTTGTTGATATATGCCTTTGATATGCAACCTCTATTGCTTCACCCTTAACCTGCATATCAAAACTGTGTTGAAGAGAGGGGTCGACCTCTGCTTATATAGGATGAAGAGGAGAAGAGGAGAGGCTCGAAATAGTAACTTGTTTGCATGCTTTAATCATAACTCAGCTTCATACTTTAGTTCGAACTAGACATGAGATTGGTATACTCTAGTTCGAAAAATAGAACTAGACTTGAGACTTTAGTTACAACTCAGCATTACACTTCAGTTTGAAAATAGAACTAGACTTGAGACTTTAGTTACAACTCAACATTACACTTTAGTTCTAAAATAGAACTAGACTTGAGTCTTCAGTTACAACTCAACATTACATTTTAGTTCAAAAATAGAACTAGACTTAAGACTTCAGTTACAACTTGACTCTTTACAAGGTAATTCAAAATTCTCTTCATGGTGGATAATGTTACATGTGGAAATGCACTAGATCAATACATTTATATCATTTGCAATATTAGGAATATTGTTTGTTTCTAGCTCATAGGAATTTTATGTTCAACCTAACTTTTGCTAGATGCCTTGAGTTTTGTTCATGGCTCACAAGGTTTGACTAGGTTCACAGAGGTTGTATGTTCCCCCTGACTTTTGCACTAGTCTGTCTATGCTCACAGAGGTTGTACATTCCCCCTGACTTTTGCACTAGACTGTCTATGCTCACAGAGGTTGTACGTTCCCCCCGACTTTTGCATTAGACTCACATAGCATCTCGTTCGTCTTGACTTTTGGTTTGACTCACAGAGGTTGTACGTTCCCCTTGGCTTTTGTCAATTCCTCACAAGAATGGTTGATTCTCCAAATCTCCCTGGCTAGCCTCAGGGTGGCCCATATGGCCTCTCATTGGAGAATGACTGTCGATGCTGCCAAATTTAACACTCCCTCTTAGCGAGGGAGTCATTCTCAGCCACACCAAGCTTGCCTCTCAGCTGCACAAACTGTCTCGAGGTCAGAGGCTTGGTCAGGATATGAGCTACCTGCTCGCTTGTGGCTATGTACTATAACTTTACAGTTTTTCTCTGGACCAAGTCTCGGATGTAGTGGTACCTCATGTCAATATGTTTTGACCTGTTGTGAAATACCGGGTTCTCTGTCAATTTTATGCAACTTTGATTATCACAGTGAACCACCGTCGTCTCGAGCTTGTCACCAAACAACCCAGAAACCAATTTTCTGAGCCATATTGCTTCCTTGCTAGCATCACTTGCTGCAATGTACTCAGCCTCTGCTGTACTCTGTGCAATGGATCCCTACTTTCGGCTTGACCAAGAGATCATAGCGGATCCTAAACTGAAGCAGTATCTGGAAGTACTCTTCCGATCCACTAGGCTTCCTGCCTAGTCAGCATCTGCATACCCATGCAGAAATAAACCACCACTGGATGTATATCTCAGACCATAAGTAATGGTCCCTCCGAGATATCTCAAGATGTGCTTTGCTGCCACCTAGTGTCTCTGTCTCGGTTCAGTCATGAACTGACTCATTGCAATCACTGCAATGCATATATCTGGCCTAGTGTGGATCATGTACATCAATGATCCAATCAACTGCCTATGCATGGTGGGATCCACCAAATCTAAACCTGTATCAAAATCATGTAGCTTCCTCAGGTTGGTAACCATCGGAGTAGACATGGATTTGCAATCCATCATACCAAACCTCTTTATTACATCCACTGTGTATTTCCCTTGTGTAGAAATATCTCGCCCTGTCCTAGGAAGTAATGCATCGAGACTAAGTCTTTCATCTCGAATTCTGAGGTTAGCTCCTTCTTACACCAGGCTATTAGCCCTTCATCTCCTGTTAGAAAGAGATCATCAACATACTGTTAATGTTTAAGCCATTATTATAGTTCTTTGCATTTCAATGAATACCAACAGCATAAGATAAGATCACTGAGAAATACACAATCACAAGAGACACATCATTTATCCTGGGAAACCCTCATGGGGTAGAAAACCCAACAAAACTTCCTTAATATAGATAGCCAATACAATGCCAAGAGATAACTCAAACAAGTACAGAAAGTCCTCTCCCAAAGATGTGCCTCTCTCTCTCTCTCTTCTCCAACTGCAGCTCCGAAACTTGTCTCTCAATGAACAAGTGAGTGTATGTCTAAGTGAGGCGCTAGCCTCCTTATTTATACAAGACTGGCACGTGCGAGAGTGTCCTTTCACTGGCAAGGTCGACTTCTTCTCCTGGGTGGTTATAACCACCTTTATTATATTCCGGGGCCTCTTTGATATATTCTGGGGCCGACTTCTTTTTTTGCCTATTACAATTATATTATGACCAATCCGCAAAAGGGGATTTGGTCCTTTTACAATAGCCGACATGATCAATCCACAATGGGGATTAATCCAATGAATAATATATCAAATAATAATAAGAATACACTTTGCAGCTACATTATTTCAACACTCCCCCTTAACAAGAAGGGTATTCTACAACAACAGACGAGAGAGGCCTTTATCATCAACAACATCGGGAGGACATCATCATCAATATCATCTTGGAACACTGACTGGCGTATCTATAAATCATCGGAAGGTTTCTTCATCGGCAACATCGTCATTCTCAAAGGAATGCAATCATCATCTGCATCAATATGTATTGGTGTAAAACCAATACGTCATCATCATCACAGCACGAGGCTGGCTCATCATAATACAGGACTGGCTTTACGTCACAACTGTTAAACTGGAAGCTCAGTACTCGTCTTGCTTTACGTCACAACAATCAAGCTGGAAGCAAGATACTAGACTGGCTTTACGTCATAGCTTCTTAAGCTAGAAGCACAGTACTAGTTTCATCTCAACGTCTTGCTTTACGTCACAACACTCAAGCTGGAAGCAAGATACTAGACTGGCTTTATGTCATAGCTTCTCAAACTGGAAGCATAGTACTAGTCTCATCTCAACGTCTTGCTTTACGTCACAACACTCAAGTTGGAAGCAAGATACTAGACTGGCTTTACGTCACAGCTTCTCAAGATGGAAGCACAATACTAGTCTCATCTCATCGTCTTGCTTTACATCACAACACTCAAGCTGGAAGCAAGATACTAGACTGACTTTACGTCACAACTTCTCAAGTTGGAAGCACAGTACTAGTCTCATCTCATCATCTTGCTTTATGTCACAACCATCAGGTTGGAAGCAAGATACTAGACTGGCTTTACGTCACAACTGTCAAGCTGGAAGCACAGTACTAGTCTCATCACATCTTCTTGCTTTATGTCATAACCATCAGTTTGGAAGCAAGATACTAGACTGGCTTTACGTCACAGCTGTCAAGCGGGAAGCACAGTACTAGTCTCATCACATCTTCTTGCTTTACGTCACAGCAATGAAGCTGGAAGCAAGAGATGTCTCATCACAACAACTACTCCCCCTTCCGAGGAAGGTCCTTTCGGACTATACCAAGCTTATCTCGAAAGTGCTCAAACTTTACACGAGATAGAGGCTTGGTCAACACATCAGCAACCTGTTCATCCGTGCTAATGTACTGGAGCTTTAAGGCTCCTCTCTGCACCATGTCACGGATGTAATGATAACGAATCTCTATGTCCTTCGACTTGTCATGGAATACATGATTCTCTGTCATCTTTATGCAGCTCTGGTTGTCACATACGATCGTGGTTGCTTCCATCTCTAGGTCAAATAGGCCGACCAACAACTTTCGAAGCCATATAGCTTCGCAGCTGGCAAAACATGCAACAATGTATTCTACTTCCGCTGTGCTGAGAGCAATGCTGGATTGCTTCCTGTTATCGCACAGTTTGTAGGAAGGATTTAGGTAGCTTGAGTCAAGGCTTCAAACTGGCGTAACAGGAGCTTCCCCACCCACTGTCACCTCAATGGGGAGCTCTTTCTATTTAGGGTGGCTAATCCCAAGGGAGACGTCCCTAGTAATCTGGGGTTCTGAAGGAGAAGGATCAAGGTTTAAGGCTTCAAAGGTTAAGGATAGGCTTCCCTTCACAGATTACTGCCCAAATGATAGTCAAAAAAGGAAGAAGTTCCACTGAATGGCACCTGTTTGCGAGACAAGTCAAAAGAAACTAGAACGTGCTGCAGTGGTTAGTACTTCACAATTTAATGACTATCTTTAAATATATATGAGCAATGATAATTGTAATTATTGACGAAGTCAATGATTGCAATGAAGGCTTATATTAATGTCACTTCTTCAATAAATACGCAAGAGATATAGGCATTCAATGTGTAAAATCAGATCTTTATTATATCACAATGCAGTAAATATCATAAATCTGCTCATATATAAATACTGTTGCTGCGTCACAATTGCAGATTGAGGGTGACGTCAGCCCTGATTCATGCTGTTTTTTGGAAGGCAAAAAGTGAACGTTTTGCACAATAAGTCAAGGAAAGTAATCTATGCTTCAATGCCAACCAAATCACAACATTTTACACTTAGACAATGGTTAAAAGAGGTTTGACGTCATCAATTTTGCTGCTGATATAAAGGTGACGTCAGCCCCAAATTAAGTTAGTTTGAAAGACAAAGAAGTGGCCGTTTTACAAAAAAGAACAATGAAAATGCTCAACACATCAATGCCAATCAAAGGATGACCCAGCCGCAATTTTATACCAATCAAAAGTTTAATATAGGCATGCCGTCATCTAGCTAGTTAGGGTTAGTAGGGTTAGTTAGGGTTTCAAATTAAAAGAGTTTGAAAGATTTGTTTGAACATCAAAGACTCAACGTTGTAGCTTAAGACCAGTGCCTTGGGTATTATGGAGTCAAGGAGAGAGATTAATGGCTTGGGAGAATCTAAATCTAAGGACGGGAGAGTTAGGCTTGATGGTGTTGCAATGGCAAGGCCACCAAGTCAAAACCCTAAGGGGAGGAGGCTCATTCCGGTGTAGCTAAAGCTAGGCCTCATGCTCCTCCCTCTT
>ML814381.1:116379-138133 GCA_009831015.1 Picea engelmannii | reverse complement strand
ATCATCAACATATAACACTAATATCAAGGGATGATTTTTCACAACCTTAAAATACAGGTTGGGATCTGCAACACTCTTGGAGAACCCCAAGTTCTGAAGATAATCATCAATTCTCAAATACCATGCCCTTGGTGCCTGCTTAAGCCCATACAGTGCTTTTCTCAATTTGCACACATGTGATTCTTTCCTGTTAATCACAAATCCCTCTGGCTGTTCTATATATACCTCTTCCTCAACTTGACCATTGAGGATGCTGTTTTAACTTTTAACCTCCATCTGGTGAAGTTTCCAACCCAGAACTGAAGCGAGGGATGTGATGGTCCTAATGGAAGTGTACCTTGCAACAGGTGCGAATGTTTCATCATAGTCAATGCCTTCCTTTTGAGAAAAACCACGAGCCACAAATCTCACTTTGTATTTCTCAATACTTTCATCAGCTGCATGCTTGATCTTGGAACAACCATTTGGAGGTGACCACTGATTTTCCTTCTGGCCTGGGAACTACTTCCCACACATCATTCTTCATGATAGATTGATATTCTTCCATCATGGCATCTTTCCATACTTGCTGTTAAGCAACATCCTCAAATGTGGTGGGTTCTGCATTACTAATCTGAGACATTTGTGTCACATAGCCTGCAAACCTTTGAGGCCTTTTACTTTCCCTGAATGTACCTGATGGAGCACCATGTGATTTTGTTTCCTGCATAATCTCTCTACACTAGGCAAGTTTCCTCTTAGACTGAGGTGCATCGAAAGACTTATCTACCTTTTCTATAGGTTCCACAGGATCATCCAGATCTAGTGGCTCATCTAACTCCTCCCTCTGCATATCTGAACTAGATGACTTTGAAACCTGTACCTGAGAAGCTTCAGGCTCTTCCATCTCTATATCAAGCTGCAATTCTTTGGAACGTTTAAAAACAACTTCTTCATGGAATGAGACATCCTTGCTTACCTCAATATGTCGTTCACCAGGTACATAGATCCTGTAGGCCTTGGATGTTTCACTGTACCCCACAAAGATTCCTTTATTACCTGGTGGTTCCATTTTGGTTCTCTTATCTTTTGGCACATGAATGTAGACATGACACCCAAAGATCCTTAAGTGCCCCACATCTGGGTTCTCACCTGTAAATGCTTCCTCTGGAGTCTCATTTCCCAGAATAGCATGAGGAATTCTATTTTGGATGTAAACAATAGTACTTGCAGCTTTTGCCCAGAGAGAGTAGGAAGATTCTGATCACACATCATTTCATTAGCTGTCTCACAAATAGTTTCGTTCTTTCTCTCAGCTACCCCATCCTGCTGGGGGTTATATGGAAGTGCAAGCTGTCTCTTGATTCCTGCTTCCTTGAAGAAGTCTTCAATTTGGTGAGACTCATACACACCACCATTGTCTGATCTCAGGATTCTAATGTGTTTTCTAGTTTGATTTTCAATTAAAGCCTTGAACTCATGAGACTTTTTAAAATTTTCATTCTTTGTTGTCATGAAGTATATCCATGACTTCCTAGAGAAGTCATCTATAAAAATCACATAATACACATGCCCATTTAATGAAGGTGTGGACATAGGCCCACATACATCTGAATGGATCAATTAAGATCACTTTTGCCCTTTTATTGCTGACTGGTCCCAACTCAACTTGAGAAGAGAACTTTACATTCTTAAAGTTAGCTAGATTATCTTTGTTCCCTGTCATGTGCCTGGAGGCACCACTGTCCACTAACCAAGATTCTGCACTCTCTATCACATTGCCTGTGACAACTGAGACAAGGTAATATTCTTTTCTTGTTTCTTGATCAATAGAAACCTCTCTAGGCTTCCTCCTGTAAGTTATTTCCCCTTTAGCAGCAACATCAACATGAAACTTACCCTTATGTCCTTTTCTCGATTTGGGACAGTTCCTGGCAAAGTGACCTTTCTTCTGACAGTTAAAGCATCTCACACTTGAAATGTCAAACTCCCTACCTTTGTAACCACCACTGTCTTTCTCCTTCTGAATAGAGAATTTCTTTCGAGAAGGGAATCTTTTCTCTTTCTTTGTTTTGGCTATCAATGCAATATTGTCTTCTTTTGAGGAGTCGGTTCTGCATTGAATCCTACCTTCTTCCTAAAGGCAATCATGCCACATCCTTTCAAAGTTAGGCTGAGTTCTTGTGTTTACCCCTGAGAGGAAGACCTCCCAAGCGGGTGGGAGACCATCAACAACAGTCTGCACCAAGTCATCATCATCAACTTGTACACCGATCACTAGTAACCGATCCCTGATTTGTGAGATCTTGGTGAAAAAGGATGCTACTGTATCATCCTTCTCCATCTTAAGAGTTTGTAGCATGTTCTTGAGAACCCTCTTCTGACTGTGCGCCTTCTTCTCATACAAGTTCGTTAGAGTGTCAAAGCACTTCTTCACAGTTTTAAAGGAGCTATTACAGGCATAATATTGTCCTTCAATGAATAAAAATTGATTCGTTTTGACTTTGCATGATTCTTCTTAAAGTTTTCACTTCTTGCATTTGAATTAAGTTCCTTTACTACATTGGTTACGAAACTGTCCAAATCATTCTCTTCAAAAATATTTAAAACCCTTACCTTCCAAATATTGAAGTTGGAAGCTCCTTCAAGCCTGTGTTCAACCTTCACTGAGAGCGATGTCATTGTTATCACGCAATCTGTACTTGCCCAAAGCCCAAGGAAAATAAGGGAGATTGGCGTAACAAACAGGATATCCTATCACTGTCACCTTAATAGGAAATCCTCACTTTTTAGGGATAGGCAAGGTCTAACCCAGGGGAGGTGTCCCCAATAACCTAAAGGGCTGGAAAATTAGGGCTATGGTCCAAAGTCACTAAGTTCGTGTCTAAAAGATGAGGTTAATGAAGTGCTTGATGTGTTGATTTTTCAATAGACAATGTTTAAGCATGAAGTTCATTCCATTTTAGCATTTTACTTAAACCATAACCAGTTATGTTGTAGCAACCAAGATCACAAGAAGAAACACTATGAACAAGTACACAAGAAGTATCCTGGGAAACTCTTCTCAACAAGGGAAGAAAACCCAACCAAATCCTTTGCTATATTCTTCAAGAGAAAGACCTTCACCACCAAGAAAACCTAGCACACAAGAGGGTGCTTGCAAACCCTAGAAGACTAGCGCCCAAGAGAGGTGCNCACTTATCCCAAGAAGATGTACTTGCTGAAATTTCCAAACACACAAAAAAGATATGATTCCTCAATGGGGAATCTACCTTTACTTATATTAGACTTGACCTGTCAACAAAAGTGTCTATTGGCACAATAGGGCCGACCTCTCTAACTCACAATATAATTAATATTAACTAGATTAATTATCTTTTACATTAATTATCAATTACATTATGGTGGGGCCGACTTGTACCCATTACATTACAATTAGGGTTATAGGCAAGTCTAACTCTTGAACAATATAACAAGGGATCTCATACACCCACTAGTGCTCAACCACTAGGGGCACATCCATAGGGATGTCCATAACTCTATCTCATTGTATTACATAGGAGAACCACTCTCACTAGTGCTCGACCACTAGGATCGCGTTCACTTCTGCTCGTCCACAGACACGTCCACTCAACAGATCTTCTTTCCCACTGCATTACACAGGAGAGTCATCTGGAGTTCATCATCTCAAATTTTTGTTCAGAGGAGGCTAATACATCATCTTCATCTCTGTCTCATGACGATGCACCCAGCTCTATGGGAATTCACACACGTTCACCTTGTGCTCAGCCACAGGCACGTCCAACTCAACATATCTCCTTTCTCACTGCGTTACACAGTAGAATCATCTGGAGTTCTTCTCAACTCTCAGATAGGAACCACACTCCCATCTCAGGGGCTCTCTCTCAGGTCGACTTAATCAGTCTGTGTCTTGGAGAATGTCTCACGCAGCTGTAATCATCAACACTCCCTCTTAGCTAGGGAGACATTCTTCATCATGCCAAGTCTCACTCGGATGTACTTTGAACTTTGTCTTAGCTGTAGTCATCAACACTCCCTCTCAACTGGGGAGGTATTCTTCACCAAGCTAATTTGGTGAAGATGTCTGCAATCTGCTCATGTGTAGGAAGGTATTGCATGTGTACTATTTTTCTCTGCATCATGTCTCTGATATAATGATATTTTATCTCAACGTGTTTCGATCTATCATGAAACATTGGGTTCTCAAAGAGATTTACACACAACTATGGTTATCATCATAGCATCCATCTCATGATCAAGTAAATCTGTCAGAAGCTTATGAAGCTGCACTGCTTTTCACACTCAATGATACATACTCTGCTTCTGTGGTTTTCAAGGCCACAGAGCTCTTGTTTCCTGCTGCACCAGGAAACCATGACAACCTTCACGGTAAAACAACAACTATACGTTCTTCTTCCAGTCCACTGTACTCTCTGCTCAATCTGTATCCGCATATCCTGCAAACTCAAGTTCACACTGGAGGCATATCTCAGGCCATATCCAACTGTGCCTCGTATATATCTCAATTCATGCTTTACTGCTATCCAGTGAGTCTGTCTCGGCTGACTCATGGATTGACTAAGCACATTCACTACATAGCATGAATCAAGTCTGGTGTTAACCAAATACATCAATGATCCAATTAGCTGTGGATCAATCTCGTCTAAATCATCATCATTTATTTTCTTCAAATTCATCACGGTGGTTTTGCATTCTGTCACATTGAACTTCTTTAATATTCCCGCTGTATATTTTCCTTGACTCAGGAAAAATCTCATCTATCCTCTGTCATACTTCTTGTCCCAAGAAGTAGTGTATCATACTCAGATCCTTTATCTCGAAATCAGAAGTCAAATATTACTTGTATGCAACAACAAGGCTTTCTGAATAAGTCATCAAAATCAGGGTCTCGTTCACCAACACTGTAATAATATAGGTTTGGATCAACAACACTCTTGTTAAAACCCAAACTCATCAAGAATCCATCCATCTGATATAGTTTCCAACTCATGGATGGTAGTACGGATGGAAGTGGATTGGGCTTACTGGATCAAGTGTCTCATCATAGACAACTCTCTTTGTTTGTGAGAATCCTCTGGCTATAGATCTCGCTTTGTATTTCTCGACACTTCCATTAGCTGCATGCTTGATCTTATAGATCCACTTGGAAGTCACCATAGACTTCCCTACAATGTCTCATACATGATTCTTTAAGATATACTGGTATTCTTGTGTTATGGCATCTTGCCATACATGTTCACCTGTCGCTTCTCTATGACAAGACTCAGAATCAATGATGTGACTTCAGCAAAAGGTTCCTTCCTCCTGCAATTACCCTTATGACAATGATACAAATAATATATATACAAGTGCATACCTGAGGGTGCTGATATGATTTCTCCAATGGCACCTGGTTGATCTCTGTCCTCTTGACATCTTCATGAGGAGGGTAGTCATAGTGTCACCTTTTTGTATCACCCATAATAAGCCTTCCTCTGAAGTCTTGCCTTCCAGGAACTTGAAGTTGCTTGATCCATCAAGCTTATCTTCCATCATAGTTCTGTTCATCATAATTTTAGATTCTTCACAATCCCTTTTCAACTGGGCTAGAAAACCTAACGGCTAGGCTAGGCTAGCAACCTTAGGTTTTGTTGGACTTATGACTACCAACAATAAGCCTTTGAAAGATAGGAGAACACTAGTGAGCTGAAGAGCTCCTTCAATGAGTTGCAGAAACCCTAATTCTGAAATTTCTGTAGAAATTAGCGAAACCCTAGGGCCAAAATTTCAAAATGCTCAGAATTTCACTCTGAGCGTCTCTGGAGGTGCGCTGGAGGAGGCCGTACTCTTTTATGCCAAAATTAGCCCCAACGTTCAAGTATTAAGGGTTGAAACACCTCATAAAGGAGGGTCGTACAGATTTTCTGGAAACCCTAGGAGGGTCATACGGTTCTGCAGAAAGGAGAGGAGACTGGTGGATGCTTGTGCAATGGGTTCTTCAAGATCTATACTCTGATACCATGTTGATTTTTCAATAGACAATGTTTAACCATGAAGTTCATTCCATTTTAGCATTTTACTTAAACCATAACCAATTATGTTGCAACAACCAAGATCACAAGAAGAAACACCATGCACAAGTACACAAGAAGTATCTTGGGAAGCCCTTCTCAACAAGGAAAGAAAACCCAGCGAAATCCTTTGCTATATTCTTCAAGAGAAAGACCTTCACCACCAAGAAAACCTAGCACACAAGAGGGTGCTTGCAAACCCTAGAAGACTAGCGCCCAAGAGAGGTGCACACTTATCCCAAGTAGATGTACTTGCTGAAATTTCCAAACACACACAAAATATATGATTCCTCAATGGGGAATCTACCTTTACTTATATTGGACTTGACCTGTCAACAGAAGTGTCTATTGGCACAACATGGCCAACCTCTCTAACTCACAATATAATTAATATTAACCAAATTAATTATCTTTTACATTAAGGTGGGGCTGACCTGTACCCTTTACATTACAATTAGGGTTACAAGCAAGTCTGGCTCTTGAACAATATAGCAAGCGATCTCATACACCCACTAGTGCTCAGCCACTAGGGGCACATCCATAGGGATGTCCATAACTCTATCTCACTGCATTACACAGGAGAACCACTCTCACTAGTGCTCAGCCACTAGGATCGCGTTCACTTGTGCTCGTCCACAGGCACGTCCACTCAACAAATCTTCTTTCCCATTGCATTGCACAGGGGAGTCATCTGGAGTTCATCATCTCAACTCTTTGCTTAGAGGAGGGTAATACATCATCTTCATCTCTGTCTCATGACGATGCACCCAACTCTATGGGAATTCACACGTTCACCTTTTGCTCAGCCACAAACACGTCCAACTCAGCAGATCTCCTTTGTCGCTGCGTTACACAGTAGAATCATCTGGAGTTCTTCTCAACTCTCTGTAAGGAGGAGGCCATCACTACGTTCTAGTTTTGTCTAGATAGGAACCACACTCCCATCTCAGGGGCTCTCTCTTGGGTTGACTCAATCAGTTTGTGTCCTGGAGAATGTCTCACGCAACTGTAATCATCAACATGATGTACCTGCCCGGAACAAGACAATATAGCATGCATATACAATAATTTCAAGTACAAATATGATAATAATACCTCAGTAGACAATAGACAGTGACAATAAGTGCTAGCTGACATGAAATTGCAGCAGTTAATAGGTTTACAACAACAATTGATAAAATGTAACAACTTCAACAAATACTCCTCAAAAAAGCTTGAAAATACAATGAAAAGATAGCATTGACTATGTAGAATGATAATAACTTGTCACAAGCAATTTCTGAAGTGATTAGCTAGCAATTAATGTTGAGTATGCAGAAAATTTTCTGCAATTAGATGGCTGTAGCAAACATTTATAACAAAGCAAATAAGTTAGTGATCTAGGCTAAACTAGGGTTAGAGATAGTTAGTAAAAGCTTAGGAGAAAAGTGTTTGAGTGTTTGATCAATCCTTCAACAAGAAAGAAGCAAGAACTAGTGCTTTTTATGGCTTATGGAGTCAAAGTGGACGGCTTCTTCTAAGGCTTCAAATCAATTTGATAATGCACAAAAGTCTAAGAGGGAAAATGCATAGGAGAAGTAGTAACTTAAGTCCCCCTTATGCATTGACCTCAAGAGACAAGATGCTAGGGTGTAGGAAATTCTAGGCCCTAACACCTTTCTCTCCTTAGGCTTCTTATGGAGTAAAACTTATGCAAAGATAACTAAGTCAAAATCCTTAGAGTGCTCGCAATTTAGGGCTCTAGGGTTTCACTACTTACTAGATCAATTCAATGAAAATCTTGGCAAATAGAAAGTAAGAAAGTAACAATTTAAGTTCCTTACTTCAAGCATTAAGTATACCATGCAATTTCATAATCTTGTATGAGCAAATAAAACCATACACAAACCATTCAATAGATGACAAAAAATGTAGATTTTACTTACTTGTACCAAGAATAATCATGAAAATACCATGCAGGATCACCATAAAAACTTCTAAGATTGATCCAAGTTGCAAAAGAATAGCCTTATACAAGAGTGCGCCTCACAATTTCAACCAATAGCCCTCACTAGGGTGCAAATTGTAGACCTCTTCTCGTGTATGAGAAGTTGTGATGATAAAAATGAATGTACTTTATGCTTATTTATACAAAACTTTGACCTTTAATTAATTTTAGGTAAACAATAAGGCCGACCTGGCCAATTTACAATAAAATTCAATTTTGATATAATAAAAATTAATTAGCATCTAAAGACACCTCCAAGGGTGACGTCATGCCCTTCTAGGGTGACGTTGAGGCCTAAAGGTGGAGCGTTGAGCCTAAAATGTAGGGAGCTTGGCTGCAAGAGGCTCCAGATGATGCCCACACGTGCCACCGAGCCCATAAATGCCTCCAAAATGAAAACCCTAGCTTTGGATGACGTCTAGGGTCATGATGATGACATCCAGGGCCCTCAAGGGCCAACGTCCATGTGGAAGAGCAAGGTTCCCCTGGATCTAGGTCTGCCATGATGCCTCCAAAGGCAACATCCTTCTTTTTCCTGGTACAAATCTTCAATTTCTTCTTACCTTTGGGTGGGATTGCAACATCCATCTGTGGGCTTTAAGCCCCCATGAAGGTTTGAGCTAATCATTCCCTCATGTGTACTTGTCCACCGGGAAAGGCCCTGTAACAACAAGAAGTACACCCTCCAGAGGTTCATAAGTCATAGGGATCAAAGCATGTAAATCACATCCAATAATTAAATTACCCAAACATGTGCATCAAACCCCCTTTAACCTAGACAAATGCTCAAAGACGTTATGCAATTTGACAAGTTAGGTTTGGAGAAGGTCTTAGGGTGTCTTATTGGGATGACCTCTCTTAAGTTTGGGGTGTTTCCCAGGTGGGATCTAATCCAGGTCATGTAAATGTATGAGGTGGTATGGGTATGTGTTTGGGCATGTGGTGCATGTAATAATAGGGAAATGTAAAGTCTTACCTGTGGGTGCCTTTGTAGAGGGCGAGCTCACCTTGTCATAAATGCAATTGTTTCCTAGCCCATTCATTGCCTTTTATTCTTAGCTTTATTTCTTTTGATCTTTTGCTTTTGTGCTTCAAGGGAATAGTTGAGGGCCACTGTCCTGGCTTGATGACCAGAGGTGACAATGTTATCCACAAACATTTCACGAAAATGAGAAGGTTGGCTCGTGATGAGACCCCCTTTCTCTTGGCTATGCCACCAAGAGCCATTACCCTGGTTTGGTGACCAGATAGGTGGTAGTGTCATATCGCTACATGCCCATGGTCATAATAGGCCGGCTCGTGATGAGACCTCATATCCATCAACTAGTACTTTGAGTGTTTATGTATCTTATTGGTCCCCTTTTCTTACTGAGAAGCTTTTCACTGCTTTCTCGGGGATCCCTGGGCGAAGCATCTCAAAGGTTTCAACATTGGCTTTTAACTCTTGCTAACTACTTTTATCCTCTGGGCCTTTAGCCCCTTCTTCCCACTAGATAAGGTACAACCCTTCCTAGCGTAGCCAATCCCAATGCCCAAACACGGATAGGGGAGATGGAAGGAATAAAGATGGAAAGTGGTAAGTATGGAGGGAACGAATGATGACTTTTCACAGACCCACCCAGTAGCAACCCATCCTAAAGGGAAACCAACTTACTAGGGCACCGTGTTACCCTTCCAGGTATAAATGAGGCAAAGAGCATAATTTCCAAGCAAACGACATGAAATGAAGAAGGATTCAATACAACATATTCAAGTGTTTCAAAAATCAAAGTGATACATACCATGATACCTGGAATCATTATCTCATGGAACAAGACCCACCGCTACTTCAGGCTCAGGCTGGTGGGATGGATACTGCTGCTGGTGATAAGAGGGGCCCTACGGGGCCATGCAAAAGTCGTCTGGCTCTCGGTACTCCATGTCTAGAACCTGTGGGCCTCGAGATGTGATCTCCTTAGTTATCCCTAGGCTAGGGGATAACAATCATCTCTGTAGTAGCTTTTCAACAAATCTGAACTGTTCTCTTTCAATAATCTTCTCCAAGAACCCTGCGTGAGCTCAAGCTTGCTGCAAAATTGAGTGACTACATGCCCATGGCTCTGATAACACGTTGAAATTTAAATATAGTTCAGATTTGTAATATTTCTTAAAATACTTCTTGCTGATTTATAATTTATTCACAGTGAGTATGCAGAGATATATGAACAAAAATAGAATAGAAAAATGCACGATAACACAAGGATTTTACCCTGGAAAAACCCTCTCAAGCTTGAGGGAAAAAAACCAACAAATGATTTTTCTTATTAGCAAATGAATGGGCTAGGAGCAGATACAAATTTACCACACCCACATAGTCTTACAACCATGAGAGTTTGCTGTCCAGATCTAGCTTGAAAGCTAGCTCAAATTCTAGTAGAAGTTCGCAGCCGAAACCTGAAAACAAATTGTCCTTGCTACAAAGGTCGCACGAGCAACAAAGCTTCTTCCTTCGTTGTGTCTTCAACGAGTATTCAATTTCACTTTGTTAAGCGCTGAGGAGTCTTATTAATAATAATTATTTCTCCATAGCTCGCTATGGAACTTGTGTTTGTAACTTAACTTACCACCTCGATTTTACGTGCAGACTTGACAACTCGTCTTTGTAACTTAACTTACCAACTTGACTTTACATGCAGACTACTTGAGAACTCGACTTTGCCTTGCCACTGAGTTTGCATGACTCGACTTTGACAACTCGAACTTGACAACTCAACTCTTTGACAACTCATCTTTGCATGACTCGAGTTTTGCAAATCGACTTGCATCTCATCTTTGCAACTCGACTTTTCTACAGGATCGACTCTTCTTCTTTCTTCCAACAATCACAAGTCTTTCATGGTAGCCATGGTCTCACGTGCCATCATACTAGCTCATCACATACACATCATTTGCATCTCATGTATAAGAAAGATCATTTGTCTCAGGATGTGACCATCTGGTTCTGCACTCATGGTCAATTGCTTGGCCTAGGAGAACCTCACACACCACTTTTTCCTACACAAGGCAATACCTCAACACATGAGGTCACTCAGTCTTGTCACAAATAAGACTGATCAACAATACTCTTGTCTTGGCTTTTGTTTATACAAATCTCACAAGACATTTTGCGTTGTCTCAAATAAGGCTCTTCTTCAAGTCTCAAGTCAGCCTACACAAGGCAGTCTTGGAGAATGACTCACTCTGCTGCAAACTTTAACAAAAACATCCATAAGACTATCCTCCAAATGGTGCGCACAAGTACTCCATAGTAGAAAAAAAGAGGAGATTTAGAAGTGATTCTCCACAAGTTGTGAGTTATGATTTACAGAGATGGAGCGCGTGCCTCTTTATATGAGGTAACCCTAGCGTTATATCCCTTAAAAAGCCCTAAAATATAAAATGTCCATGATACAAGGTGGATAGGTCATGGCCGACCCCCAAAATAGTCTCAAATAATAATAAAACATGCCAATACACCAAAACGTCCCTTAAATATCACATGTGTGAGTGCAAAATGCTCCAACAAGGGTGACATCATGCTCTAGAAGGGTGGAAGGGCCTTCAAAGGCCATGTCTCGTCATCAAAAGGTGCAAAGCATGTTGAAGGGTCGTGCCTCCTCCTCAAAGGTCATGTCTCATCATTAAAGGACCCCAACTCATCATCAAAATGGATGCCCTAGTGGTATCGTCAACCCCATCATCATCAAATCATCATAGCGCATGACGCCATCATCAACAAGGTCAACGTCCAAGTGGAAAAGGTCAACATCCAAGGTGGAATGAGGGTCCATCATCTCTCCAAGGGGTGTCCAATCATCTCCAAGTGGAACGTCCTCAAATCAAAGCATAATGTGGCTCTGGGGTGCACTTTCCAAGGTGTAGGCTTCCTGACCATCTCATAGCCTATCTGCAATATCTGAGCTCATCTGTCCATTGCAATATCTGAGCTCATCTGCAACGTCCTCTGTGTAGTGCAAAATGCCCTAGGTGTCATGATCAAAATGTCCTCCAAAGGACCATGTCAAGTGCACCATGGTCAAACAAATCCATAGAATCAGGTAAGACCGACAATCACGAGATACATGAGTCATTAGAATCATACAAAGTAAGCCATCATTTTGTACAAAAGCCAAATAAGCAATTCACATTAGGTATCTTCTTCAACCTTCACATTAGCTCAGGAATTTATGCAATTTGACAAGTTTAGGTATGGGAGGACCATCAAAAGACCCTATTAGGTGTGTTAGTACCTAAGTAGAGGGATAGTTTCCGAGAGAACCCATCAAAGTGTAAGTATGGTGAATGAAAACGTCTCGGGGTTATTTCATGGTGGAGTTGTTATCACAACATTTGTACTTGTGCAAAGCCTTCACAAGATATCAATCTTGTGTAACAATTGGAGGTATCTACCACTATCACCTAAGCAGATACTTGCCTCCTTTTAGAGAAGGAGAGAGGTCCAACACAAGGAAGGCTTCCCTAGTGACCTCAAGGGATCAAGTAGCAAGATTAGCCAAGCCTACAACCCCCTATCTTGGTCACTTAGATGTGATAGGCTAGGTTTGAGATAGGTGAAGGATAAAAGATGTTTATACAAGGTAATTGGGCAACCTTTACAAAAAACAAACTTTCCACTTCATTTATTGATCAATTACCAAGTTATATAGAATGCCATTCACCTTTAGACACTAGATATCAACTTGAACCAATTGCTGTTGTAAAATTGCAGCAGTAAACGAGTCTTTTTTTTGCATGTGGTTCACGACACCGGATATCGGTGCTCGCTACGTCCACGAACCCCCCGAAATCCGCGAGAGAACATAGGGAGGCCTAGTATTTTTGGAATATTGGGGGCTCAACAACAAGAGCATCTTATAGACCCATTTAAGGGCACAACATGTCACTCACAAGGAATTGAACTTGGGTGGGGAGGGTAACAATCATTCCTCCCATCCCCACCCAAGCTACATCCAATGGGATTTTTTTACATGTGGTTCACGACACCCAAAGACCGGTACTCGCTACGTCCACGGAAAACCCCCCCAAAATCTGCGAGAGAACATGGGGAGGCCGAGCATTTTCGGAATATTGGGGGCTCAATAACAAGAGCATCATATAGACCCATTTAAGGGCATCACATGTCACTTACAAGGAATTGAACCTGGGTGGGGAGGGTAACAACCATTCCTCCCAACCACCCAAGCTACATCCAGTGGATATAAAGTGCTCATTAGCCAAATATGTAACTTGCAGGATTTGAACCTAGGTGGGAGGAAACACCCCTCAGTACAAACCACTCAGGCTAAACCCATTAACATCAATAAATGAGTCTATATCATAAATAAGTATTTTAGAACAACAATGGGAAAAACAACCCAGAAAATGAGCAATTGCACTTTAAAATTTATCCTTCAACAAGTAGTTTAACATCCAATTGCTAGACAACAATTCTGAGCACTTTAAGCCACAATATTAAGTAAATATGCAACAATATATGCAAGCCCTAATGGCTGTAGCATTTAGTTTATGACAACAGCAAGAAAATCGATGATCATTCAAAGCACTAGAGTATAATTAGCTTGCTAATGATGTCATAAATCCAAGTTAAGAGAGTGTTTTGAGAGAGAGTGTGTTTAATTTAAACTAGGGTTTCAATCATCACGTGTAATCAACAAGACTAGTGCCGTTTCTCTTTCTTGGGCAATGGAGTCGAGGATCACACCATGAAAATTGCTAGGTGCAAGGGAGATGAAGATGAAGCTAGGGAATATAGCCTCATAAACCCTAACCCTAACTTCTCAAAAACAAACCCTAGGGCATATAGCCTCATAAACCCTAGGTGTCGTTTTTCTCTAACCTCTAGCAACAAGATTTTAATTCAACTAGGTCAAGCCCTAGGGAGATAAAGCCTTTTAATCCCTAGGACTTCAACTAGCCAAGACAAGAACCAGAGGGTATAAAGACTCTTAAGCCCTAGAATAAAGTCTTAATGCTTCAACAATTAATGATAAATGAAAGTAGGGAGGGGGATACAACCTCTTAATCCCTCCTAGGGTTTCAAGCATACAAGGTAACATGCAACAATTAAGCGTCTAAAGGAGCATTTATAAAAAATACACCATTCACAAGCAATAAAATTGAACAAAGAATACTTACTAGGTCAAGCGAATGCATGAGGAAAGCCTAATTCACCATCCGATCATCAAGAAGAGACAAGCATCCAATAAAATCTCGCTTCAAGTGGTGCGCACAAGTACTCCTAGCGAAAAAGAGAAGAGAAGAGACAAGTATAGGTGTATCTCACAAGTGTGAGAGTGATGATAAAATGTTTTGAGTGCTTCCTCTATTTATATGAGGTAACCAAGCACTATTTTTCCACATAATTGAGTAAAACTTCAATAATCCACGCTAGAAGTGGGGACGACCCCTCAAAATAGCCTCTACAATGATAAATCATGCAAATAATACATCATAAGGCTACATGTGTGGTGACGTCAAGCCCTATAGAAGGTGAAGGATGCCTCCCAAGGCCACATATCATCGTCAAGTAGCGCAAGTGGGGTGGAAGACAATCATCAAGTGCCCTATCACATCTCAATTCATCATGTGGTATCCAAGTGGCAAGTAAACCGCATCATCATCAAACCCTATTGTATGACCTCGTCGTAAAAAAGGCCCATCGTCCAAGGTGGAGAGGATAGCGTTCAAGGTGGAGAGTGGTGTATCTCATCTTTGTATGGTATCCAACCATCCACCAGTGTAACGTCCTCCATCCAATGCATAATAATCTATGGGGTAGAATGCCCAGGGTGTGGGCTTCTTTCCCATCTGTGTGTGATCATGACCATATCTAGCAAATGCAAGTCCATCTGCCTGTCGTCCAAGGTCAAGAGGATGTGAGAGCCTGTGTCTGAGTTATGTCAAGCCATCCAATAACTCAATGCTCTGCATCCTGGGTGAAAGCAGGGGACGTCCCTCAAAGAACCATGTCAGGTGCATCCAAATCAGATCAAAGTATGGAATCAAGTAAGACCAAGGTTCACAAGGTATAAGAGCCCTTAAATCATATAGAGTAAGCTACTTTACATAGAATCCACATAAACAATTCACATCAAGTATCCCCTTCAAACTTCACATTAGCTCAAGACTTTATGTAATTTGGCAAGTTTGAATATGGGAGTACCATCATCAGACCTTATTAGATGTGCCAACCAAAACAAGAAAGAAAGACTCAAGTAGAGGGATATGTCTCGGGGGAAGCATGAAAGAAAAGAACCCTTCAAGAGTAAGTGTGATAGTGAAATGTGCTGGGATTTCTTCATGGCTTATGGAGTCATTTGGTCCATTTCTATGAGTGCCTTTGTGGAGGGTGCGCTTGCTCTTGAGGTACCACTTTCTAGGCGCTACATTTTTCCAACCCCTTAATTTGCCTTTTATATTGTCCTTTTATTAATTTGCAAGTCCCCTTTATAAGGTTTCAAGCGTTAGCATTCATTGCTTTGGGACTGGGGCGAACACGGAAAGGATAGAGCTCAAGTATGGACTGGGTTTTTTAAAAGTCCTTGCTATATCATTCTTTCTTTCTTTTATAACATTCTTTCTTCATTCTTTTTTATTAGCAGTTGCAATCAACCTCTGGGCCTTTAGCCCCTCTTCTCATGAGAGAATGAACCATGACCCATTATCGAAGTTTAGTACACTGTGACAAGCGCTAGGATGGTAAGTGTTAAGTATGGTGGGGAAACTGAATGCTACCCTTGTGAGGCCCCCCCCCCAGTAATACCCCTTTTCCTTGGGGGTGACAACACGGGACTAGAGTACAAATGATGGCCACCAAGGTGAAACAAGGAAACAAACATAACTTCTTGAGCTTATGATTCATTATCCAACTTCAACCAATGATCGTCATTCATATGCCTAGTATATCAAGCACAACACTCTATATGAAAGAAGGACTAATGTACTTCATGATGTCATTGGCTTACCATCTCCCAAAGACTGTGATGATTGGATGTGATTAGCTTTGCTGATCAAGAGTGAAAGAGGCATCTTAGGGGGGCTACTGTGTTGCCATGAGTGGACATGCTGATCATCATCATCATCGGGATCACTGTCTTCATTGTGGGCCATGAGACATGATCTCCTCTAGTTACCCCTAGGCATGGGGGGGTAACATGAATCATTAACATGCAAGGCACCGTGCTTGGTCCATTTCCATGAGTGCCTTTGAAGAGGGAGCGCTTGTTGTTTGAGATACCCTTTCCTCGATAGTGTTTGTATTCCAAACCCCTTTTCTTGCCTTTTGATATTCATTTTATGCATTGCAAGTCCCCTTTCCAGGTTTCAAGTGCTTTATTCTTTCTTTTCTTTCCTTACTAGAGAGAAGAGATGAGAGAAAAGAATCAATAGAATTGTATTCACTAATGAGATAATGATAAATTACACATGATATACTCTACATGGCTAAGTAAAGTCGCCATAGTAGTGATCTAGAGTGATCTAGACACTCACTGAAAAAAATTGAAGTTATCTGCCACCTAGTCCTAGTTAACTGATCCATGCAATCATCAGTTAACTGAGTCACACATGTGGAAGTGAGAGAAACACATGCAACTGCTGGTGATAAAATCGAGGTTGCCATGCATGAGTGACTTCCACTAGTCTAACTAAGTGTAACTGACTCTGAACTGAAGAGGAGCGCCCTATTTTGTACGAGAATATTCTCTAGAGAGCATATTCTCATCTAAGTTTTCTCGAATCTCAACATTGGACTATCAACCTTAGGAAAATAATTACCTAGGTGAGTGTAATATCTCCAACACCCCCTGAACACTACTAGGGTGTAAATGATGAATGGGTCCCGACAACGAAGGCCATGTTAGGTACCCATTGTACAATGCATCTAAGAACGAAACACTGAAAAATAGAGGAAAGAGGGAAAACCTCATGGGAAACCCCCCCCTCAAAGTACAATGCATCAAAAAAAGGAAGAAAGGCAGTTGCTAAGCAACTATGTCCTTCATTCCAAGACGATCGTGCAGGAAGTGGAACTTTTGCTTAGTAAATGTCTTGGTGAAGATGTTCGCGGTCAGTTCGACGAATGGACAGTACTGTAAATCGATGATCTTGTCATGTACCAGCTCTTTGATGTAATGCATATGGATCTTGATGTGTTTGGTCCGCCGTCGCTGAAATAGGTCTCTGCAAAACTTGTGAGTACTCTGATTGTCACAGCTAATGACAGTCGGATGATGAAACTGGATGCCAAGCTCGGTGAGAAGTTTTGAAGCCAAAGTGTGTAAATAGTGGCATTGATTGCTCCTTTGTTCTTGCCCTCTGCTGATGATAGAGCAATAGCTGACTTCTTTTTGCTCGACCAACAGATGAGACCGTAACCCATACTAAGCACGTAACCAAATGTGGACTTGCGATCTGTGCTATCACCAACCCAATTAGAATCAGTGAATCTCATGAGATCCAATGCACAACCTGCTGCATAGTGGATCCCATAACCTGTGGTGCCTTGAACATATCTAAGGATGTGCTGGACAACCTTTCAGTGTAGCTCATGTGGCTCCTGCATGTACCTGGAAACGGCCCCTACTGCATATGAGAGTTCCGATTGGGTGTGTGACATAGAGAAGGCTCCCCACAAGCTGTTGATACAAGGTGTTGTCCACCACTGGTGTGTCCCCGCCATCCTCAAGATGTACCCCAGACAGAAAGGGTGTGGCCATCGACTTGCAGTTGGTCATGTGGAATCTAACCAAGAGATCCCTGACATACTTAGTTTGAGATAGCTTGATGCCTGAAGCATCCTGATTGATCTCGAGACCAAGGAAATAGTGTAGTGGACCCATGTCCGTCATAGAGAACATGCCCTGCATAATGTCTTTGATTGCAGGCCGAACTTCCTGTGATCAGGAAGTCATCAACATAGAGAACTAGGATTAGCAAGCACTCTGAAGTCCTCAACATGTAGATATTTGGATCTGATTTACATCTTACAAAATGCTGAGAGAGGACGTAGGCATCAATCTTCGCATACCATGCTCTAGGTGCTTGCTTGAGGCCATAGAGGGACTTCTTCAGTTGGCATACTAAGGATGAGTTCTGAATGAACCCCTATGGCTGCTCCATGTAAATATCCTCTGAGAGATCCCTGTGAAGAAAAGCATTCTTCACGTCCATCTGGTGAACTTCCCACCCCTTGGCTACCGCAATGGCAAGGGCCAATCAGATGGAGTCCATCTTTTCTACGGGAGCAAAGGTCTCATCATAGTCTATCCTGTGGATCTGTTCAAAGCCTTTGGCAACCAGTCTTGCCTTATACTTGCTCACCTGTCTGTCTTTTTCCATTCTGGTCTTGTAGACCCATCTGTATCTGACAAGCTCCCTTTTTGAAGGAAGCGGAACCAGATACCAAGTCTGGTTCTCGAGGAGAGATTTGTACTCCTCCTGCATGGCGGCTTCCTTGCAACCTTTGCATAGGTCCGTGAGTCCGAAGCTAGAACTATATAGCAATGCATGAGAATCACTAGTTCGGTAGCTGTGAGTGCATGAGGAGGATCCTCAAACTGAGACCTCGTCCTCCTCTGATCTGCTGGATACCCCACAAGGTCTCCTGGTACCTATAGGGTGGTCTGTGCCCACTTGGGCATCTATGGCGGCTCAACATCTGCATGCTCATCATCTTCCAAATCAGATTCTGAGCTCAGATCTGAACCATGATCTGAGTGAGTAGACTCATCATCACTGAAGTCTAGTGTAGGCAGTGGTACAAAGTTATCTACATGTGGCTCCAACGATGCATGTAAGGGAGTTTCCTCAAACTGAACACTGCGCTCAATGATGAGCCTCTCAGTAGAGGGATCAAGCAACCTGTAACCCTTTACACCATCTAGATATCCCACAAATATGCATGCGGTACTATGTAGATCTAATGCTTTCCTCTTTTCAAAGGGTACGCAGGCCCATGCACGCGATCCAAATATTCAGAAGTGGGTGGCTTCGAGCTTGCTGCCGCTCCATGCCTCAAAGGGAGTCTGGTCCTTGAGAGATTTGTGAGGAGATCTGTTCTGAATGTGGTTGGCACAGTTATGTGCCTCGGCCCAAAGCTTGGGTGGTAGAGATCTTGCATGCAACATGCAAGTGGCCATCTCCTTGAGGGATCCGTTCTTCCTCTCGGCTACATCGTTCTGCTGCTGAGTGTAAGGTACTGTGTGTTGCAGCTGTATACCTGCCTCTAAACAGAGATGTTGGACATCTCGGTTCACATATTCCCCCCCCATTGTCTGTGCAGAGGATTTTGATCTTTCTCCTAGATTGAGTCTTTGCATGTGCTTTGAAGTCTTTGAGATGCTCAAAAACCTTGGACTTTTGCTTGAGAAAATACTTCCAAGTGTATTGTGAGAAATCATCAATAAATGTAAGCACGTACCTTGCTTTGCTGATGGATGGATGAGGAAAGGGTCCCATTAGATCACTGTGGATGAGCTCCAAAGGAGAGGAGGACCTTCGAGCCTTCCCTTTCTCAAACTTCTCTTGGGGATGTTTTCCAAGAACGCATCCTTGACAAACTCCTTTGGAAAAATGTATGTTGGGCAAGCTTGTGACCATATCCTGTTTTCATAGTTGCTGCATGTATTTGAAGTTCAGATGGTCGAATCTCTCGTACCATAATCTACTAATATCATGAACACGCGTTAGTAGTAAAGCAAAATCAGATTTAGCAATGAATTTACTGAAAGTATACAAACGAGATTGGTGGTTTACCTCACCAACAACAATCGTGTAGTTATCATGAATATCAGATATGGTTACAGAATCAAGTGTGAACTCCACCCTTTTTCCTATACCAGAATGTGTTATTTGATAAATGGAGAGTAGATTCACAGAGAGTTTTGGAACATGCAAGACGTTCTCAAAAATTCCATGTGGGAGTTCTACTCTCCCTTGGCCAATGACCTCAACTGGGGTATCATCTCCCATGAGAATGGGAGGACACATGCATGCATAAATAGAAGATAAAACATTCTCTATTGCTACCATATGGCGGGATGTGCCTGAATCTAAGATCCATGCATCATGAGAAGAGTTAATGGCAATCGGTGCATGAGAGTTACCTCGTTTGGCTTGATCTTTCAACTCCTTTTTGGCAGCTTCAGGAATATGATCCCCGAGGTTGTTCTTCTGAAGAATCTGTGCCATCTGGTCAATCTACTTCTTCATGCATGCGGACTCGGGATGATAACCGCACAATAACCACATTTGGTCTTCCCTTTCTTTCCTTTTCCACCTTTGGAGTTTGAAGAATCATCAAAGGGTTTGGAGTACCCTTCCTTCTTTGGTTTTGCATGCACCTTTCCCTTGCCTTTTTGCTTGGACTTTGAATTGGAAGTGTTGGTGCTTTCATGCACAGCAAGTGCATGCGCATTAGGTCCCTTCATTATCCCCATTTTGATGAGATTATGTTGCTCATGCGTGAGGGCTTCAATAAACTGATCGATTGTCGGCATTTTCCAGACTGCTCCTAATGTGAATCTGTTTGTAGGAAATGATGAGACGAAAACAACATAATCCAGACCAAGTTTTTCTAAGATAGAAAGGATTAACTGATTCTGTTGAGTGGATTTGTCTATTCCACATCCCTTTAGATGAAGGAGGAGGGACTTGAACTTCATAAAGAAGTCCTGGATGTTGTCAAATTTCCTCGGATCTAAGGAATTTAGCTTGACCTCGAGCATATGGCCTCTCATTTTGTCCTATTTTCCAAAGAGAACCTCCAACTTTGTCCAAATATCATCTGGTGTGGTACAAGTTTCAATGTGAAACAAAAGCTCGGGGGACATAGACACACAGAGGAGGCGGTAAGCCTCATCCATGCGGTTGAGATACATGTTCTTCTCGATAGCAGAGGTTGGCTCAACCTCTGTAGCCATTGTCATCCTGTATAATCCTTTGCATCTGAGTTGATGCAAATTTTTTAGCTTCCACTCGAAGTAGTTATGAGGCTTAAGAAGTATTGCCTGTGAATAATCCATATTTTCTGACTGCATCTCCATTATGGACCTGCAAATAAGATACCTGTGCGCCTTGACCTCTGGGCTCTGAAACCATGCAGAATTGTGGTGAAACCTGCACAGAGAATCTATCTAACAACAATTTGTACAAAGCTTGCAAATTGAGAGAAGGAGAGAAGAGATGAGAGAAAAGAATCAATAGAATTGTATTCACTAATGAGATAATGATAAATTACACATGATATACTCTACATGGCTAAGTAAAGTCACCATAGTAGTGATCTAGAGAGATCTAAACACTCACTGCCAGAAACTGAATTAATACGGCACCTAATCCTAGTTAACTGATCCATGCAATCATTAGTTAACTGAGTCACACGTGTGGGAGTTAGAGAAACACGTGCAACTGTTGGTGATAAAACCAAGGTTGCCATGCACGAGTGACTTCCACTAGTCCGACTAAGTGTAACTGAATCTGAACTGAAGAGGAGTGCCCTATTTTGTAGAGGAATATTCTCTAGAGAGAATATTTTCATCTAAGGAAGTGTCTCAATATTGGACTTGTTATCGCTCAGTTTGTAGTTTAAGTCAAGTAGCTGAAGGGTAAGGGTCAAACTGGCGTAACAGGAGCTTCCCCACCCACTGTCACCTCGATG
>ML814381.1:63791-78254 GCA_009831015.1 Picea engelmannii | reverse complement strand
GTATTGTACGGATTGGAGCAGGCCGTACAACTGAGAGTGGGCACAGAAATTGAGGGAGTTTGCTGCATGATTTCCAAGGCAGGTTTGACATAGAAATCAAGGCAACCAACATGCATGATTTTTTGGGCATTTATTGCAGACCAGCAAGCACGGTTTTCGAGGCACATTGTACTACATTCAATGCTGTAGCAGTCGTACAATGTACGGATTCCTTGGCACAAAAATTGAGCTGTTTGGGCATTGTTTTCAAGACTGTGTGGGTTGGCACAGAAGTCTAGATAAGTCTGAAATTTGTTGCATTCTGCTGTACAAAATAATTTCTCTGAGCTTTGAAATAATAAAAACTCCCCTCTCACTGGTTTTCCCTTTGCAGGTTTTTCCATGGTCGATTTGACCAAAAATATCTGTGTTTAATTTTCTGGGTTTGTGCATTTATTTCTGGTTCAGTTTGCTGTTAATGGACTCTTGTGTTTCTAGTTATAATTTTCTGTTTATGCTAATGTCATTTACATCTGAGGTTTAAATGTGGGTTGGGCATTAAAAAGTGAAAATTATTGAGACTTGAAACCGAGTTGGGGTCTGAGAAATTTTTACATTCCCCTCCCCCTACAATTTGCACTGTCCTTAGTGCATATCACTATACAATCTTACATAATTACATACATAATTTTTTTTACATCATATACTTGATACTTCCGCAACTTAATGACTCGCGCAACAATTCCAACCAACATCTCTCGTTCCCTTCAACCTTCACAACCCAAGGAATGGGATCCGACATCGATCGGACAAGAAGTCTAAGAGTTGTGGCTCCAGAAACTTTAGATGCCAAAATGTAGTCTTCGTACACTTATGTACAATGCACATTCAACTTTCTTCAAATCTTGCAAAAATTTGCGGGTACTCCTCTCGCATGGCCTCTTCGTGCTCCCACGTGGCGTCTTCAGGACCGTAGCAGGTCCATTGAACTTTTACTAGGTCAATGGCTTTGTTCTTGAGCACTTTGACTTTCCGGTACAGGATGCACACTGGCTCCACCTGAAAGTCCAATTCATGTTCCACCTCGATCATAGTCTAATCGATCACATGGTTAGGATCAAGCACATACTTCTTTAATAAAGACACATGGAACACGTTATGAATTCTCATGGATGCAGGTAATGCAAGCATGTATGCAATTGGGCCTATCCTTTCTAGGACTTCAAATGACCCCCAGTATTTGGCTGCCGAGTTTGGGCAACTTCCCAATCTCAACGAGCTCCTCTTGGCTTTAACCTTTAAAAACACATGCTTTCCCACTTTGTATTTTCTATGTGTTCTTCCTTTATCAACATAGCTCTTCTGCCTGTCTTGTGCAAATTTTAAATTCTGCCTGATCTTTACCATCTGCTCTTCCATTTCCCTTAACAATTCTGGTCCAATAACAACTCTATCTGCTAGGTTATCCCAACTTATTGGCGTGTTGCATTTTCAACTATACAAGGCTTCAAGTGACCTCATCTTCAATGATTCTTGATAACCATTGTTGTAAGCAAATTCCACTAAATGAAAATAGTCCTCCCACCTAGAAGGCTTGTCCATTACATGCATTCTTAATATATCTTCAATTATCGAATTAATCCTCTTTGTGTGTCCATTTGACTTTGCGTGATATGTTGTACTGAAATTCAAATTGGTACCAAATCCTTTAGACAACCCTTTCCAAAAATTGGAAGTGACTTGGGATCTCGATTTGACACTATTGCCTTAGACACACCATGTAGCCTAGCAATTTGTTTCATATAAATTTATGCAATATTAGTTGTCTTACGAGTTACTTTTACGGGTGTAAAATATGCAACCTTTATAAGTTTGTGCACCACTACCATGATGGAATCATGTTGCTTTGTTGTCATGGGCAATTTGGTAATGAAATCAATAGTAACAACTTCCCATTTCCATTCAGGAATGGGTAATGGCTATAGTGATTCCGCTGGATGTCTGTGCTCAGCTTTTACCTTCTGACATTCCATGCATCTGGCTAAACAATCAGTCACATCTCTCTTCATACAAGGCCAAAAATATTGGCCTCTTACAATTGTAATACTTTTCTGGTATTCTGGGTGTCCAACGTATGGCACATTGTGCATCTCTTTTAGAACTAAATTTCTCAATTCCATAGAATTGGGAACATAAACTTTGTTTATGAACAAGATGATTCTATCCTCTTCTAGCTTGTAATCTTTATATTTTTGTTGCACATTACTTTGCCATAAGCTTCTTTTAACTTGCACATAATGTTGGTCTGCTATTACAACCTCTAAAATTCTGTCTTTTAAATCTGTCTTGCACATACTAATGGCTGTAGCATGCATTTCATGCACCTTTCTGCTGAGTGCATCAACCACTTTATTCTCTTTGCCCTTGATGTCGAAGTCGTATTCATTGAGAAATTCTAGCCATCTAGTTTGCCTGGCATTTAGTGTTGGTTGCTCAAACAAGTATTTCAAACCACTATGATTTGTTCTTTATTTGAATGTTCTGCTCATGAGATAATGACTCCACATTTTAAGGGATGTATTATGGCTTCCAACTCTAAGTTATGTGTAGCATAATTTATTTCATGTTCCTTCAATTTTCTTGCCTCATAAAAAATTACATGCCCATTTTGGGTAAGGACTCCACCAAGCCCTTCCTTCCATGTATTTGTGCACACAACAAAATCCTCATCTGGATTTGCAACCTTTAAGATAGGTGCACTGGTTAATAAATCCTCATGTGCTATAAATTTTCTCCACACTTGGTATTCCATTCAAATTTTACTCCTTTCTTTTGCAAGGATGTTATCGGGCGTGCAATCTTGGAGAATCCCACAATGAATCTCATGTACTAATCAACTAAAACCATAAATGATCTAACCTCTGAAATATTTGTTGGTTGGCCAACTTTTGATTGCTTCAATATTTTCTGGATCCACTGCTATGTCCTCTTCTGAAACAACGTGACACAAATAATGTTAATTTCTTAAAACCAACAACTAGATAAACTAGATTAGATCTAGATCACACTACTGGAATTATTTAACATTTAATGTAGCGGAAATTTAAAAAAAACATAATCACACATAGAAAATTATTTTTTGTGCTCTTCAAGATCAATTCTTCATTCAAAATATCTTCTAAACTTACAAGAGCTCTCGTATTCGGGAAAATGGCTCTGAGAAAGAAAACCACAAATACATTGCAAACCTGTCAAATCACAACGCCTCGATCTATGTGCAATTGATCTGCTGAAGCTGTTCGTATGTACCTATATAGCCTGTATGGATCTGCTGTACGATCGATTCTGCTGTTGTAATTAATTATGCAGCTCACACGTGCAAACCAGTCTACTACTGTTCGACTGTTGTACAACTCTGTGTCCTGCCTCGGTTTGCATTCTATCTTGATCTGCTTGTTGCCTTGATTTGTGTGCAGTGTTGCTGCCCTATTCTCTCCTCGCCTAATTACTCACTCACTGTGAATAATCAATGTGTGTCTTGACTCCTCTATTTGCTCCCCTTTTATAACATTGAGTTGGGCCAAATCCCTAATCTCAATGGACGAGATTAAATCTCACCGTCCTGTTAGATCAATGGCTCACATTTAATTTAAGTCACTAGTGCCAAAACTTAGACACTTTATTAAATTAAACTCACTTTATAAAAAGACATTCACTTTATTAATTAATTAATAAAGTGAACTGCCAAAAAGCATAGGAGTCATTAAATGACGATTTCCACAAATTAGACACCCCTTGTGGAAATACCTGTTTGAGCTACTGTCATCAACACTCGCTCTTAGCAAGGAAGGTATTCTCCACCACTCCAAACTTGTCTCGAAAGAAAACAAACTTCCCTTTCACCAAGGGTTTGATGAGTATGTCCGCCAATTGCTCATCTATCAGAATGTATTGGAGCTTGATTACTCCCTTCAAGACCCTGTCTTTGATGAAGTGCTATCTGATCTCAATGTGCTTCAATCTGTCATGAAACTGGATTCTCCGAGAGTTTTATGCAACTTTGGTTGTCAGAGTGAATCACTGTCGGCTCTAGCTCCTGATCAAATAATCATGTGAGTAGCTTGCGAAGCCAGATGGCTTCACAACTAGCTAAGCTCACTGCCATGTACCTAGCTTCTGTTGAACTGGGTGCTACTGAGGCCTATTTCCTATTGAACTAGGAAGTCACAGCTGACCCCAAGCTGAAATAATACCCTGGAGTGCTCTTCCTATCTGTATCATTACCTGCCCAGTTTGAATCTCTGAATAGCCCTACAACTTCACCCCATGCTCCACCGAGGTACCTCAAGCCATATCCAACCGTGCCCTGCAAATATTTGAGCACGTGCTTTGCTGTTATCCAATGAACCCACCTTGTCTCCACCATGTACTGACTCAAGGTGTTAACAACAAAGCAAATGTCTAGTCGAGTGTTGACCAGATACATCAATAAGCCAATCAACTGCCTGTACTACCTGGAATCTTCCAACTATGAATCTAAAGAATCCACCTTCTTCAGGTTGGTCACCATTGGAGTGGCCATTGGTCTACTGTCCTCCATCCTGAATCTCTTCAGGATCTCTAAGGTGTACTTCCCCTGTCCAAGGAAGATCTTGCTAGATTTTCATTAGTTTTGTTAACATTAGATTTACCATAACGTTTTTATCTTCTTTTAACATTCAATAAGCATATACTGAAATATATAAGCAACAGATAAACAAGCACAAGAAGACACAGATTTATCCTAGGAAAACCCCAAACTCGGGGAAAAAACCCAGCGAACTTTTCTTAGTGAGAATCTTTCCAATACAACCATGAACAAGCTCTATTCACAAGAGAAAACCAACAATGAAGAAACCCTGATAACAAATACTTACCAAACCCTATCAAGCTCTATCAAGCTCTTCTTGTCAAACCCTAGCGAGGGTAGACAACTGTGTAGCACCACAGAACTGGCGCAAGATAGGTGCATCACTAGAGAAAGATAGCGCACCACAGAACTGGCACAATTGGCAACTGGTAACTGCAACTGCAACTGTAATTGCAACTGACACAAAGCAACTGGGCAACACCACACAACCTTAGCGCAATTTTTCCGGAGGTAGCGCACAAGAGAAACCACCAAGAGCCACCAAGAATATCCTTCCCCAAGTAGGGCGCACTCTCCAAGAGGACCAGAAGCCAGAAATAGCGAAACTGCTGCAACTGCCTAGTGCACACTGTAGAAGGAGATTTGTGTCTGTACAAATGAAATGATCCAACCCTGTATTTATACTAATCTAGGCGCTTGTCTGGGGCCTACTTCTTATTTTGGGTCTTCATATTTACTTTATTATTTCTATGGGCCGACTTCTCTTCTGTGGTATTCTATTTCACTTTATTCTTTTCCAAGGTGTTCTTCAACTGTTCAATGGTCTTCCTTTGACTTCTTGGAATCTTCTTCTTCTCTAAGAAAAGTTTTCCAGGAGGAAATACCTCCCACAACTACCAAAACATCAACAGATCTCGCTCGACCTCTGCCAAACCTCTAGTCCCAGAAAGTAGTGCATCGGTCCTATGTCCTTCATCTCAAATTCTGATGCCAAGTCTGACTTGCATCCGACATTCATTTTCTCTTCCCTTGTCAGAATAAGATCATCCACATAGAGCACCAAGATGAGGGGCTCAGATCCATCAAGTAAGAAATACAGGTTGGGATTTGCCTTACTCTTGGTGAAGCCCATGCTCTGCAAATAGTTGTCAATCCTGGAGTACCAAGCCTTCAATGCCTGTTTGAGTCCATACAGGGATTTCTTAAGACTGCATACATATGAGTCTCTGTCATGTACCTCAAACCCCTATGGCTGCTTGATGTAGATCTCTTCCTCAATGATCTCGTTGAGGAAGGCTCTCTTCACGTCCATCTGGTGGATCCTCCATTCCATCTCTGAAGCAATAGAAATCATTACTCGGATAGAGGAGTATCTAGCTACAAGAGCAAAAGTCTCCTCGTAGTCTATTCCCTCTTTTTGAGAGAATCCTCGAGCCACGAATCTCTCCTTGTACTTCTCCACGTTGCCATCTGTTGCATGCTTGATCTTGTACAACTATTTGGAGGTCACCACTGACTTTCCCAATGGTCTCAGTACAATCTCCCATACATCATTCTTCATGATGGCGTTGTGCTCCTCCACCATGGCATCTCTACAAACCTGCTGGCTAGCTGCTTCCTCAAAGTTGGAAGGCTCTGAGTCTACGATGCTGGTCATCAAAGCCATATAAGTCGAAAACTTCCGCTGAGGTCTACTCTCCCTGAATGTGGTCATGTGAGCCTCAACATGCACCTGAGCATCTCTCTAAGTCTGCTCAAACCACTTGGGCCTACTGGCTGACTTGGAGGGAGTTAACTGCTCCTCCTCCCCTGAAGGCTGGCCCCCTACATTGGAAGTCTCTCCGCTTTTATCATCCTTAAGATCCACCTTCTTTGTATCCTTTACAACTGTAGGAATATCATGGGATTTCCTTAATGCCAAGTTCTCCTCGAACTTGACATCTCGGCTCACCACTGCCTTTCGCTGATCTGGTAGAAAGACTCTATAAGCCTTCGAATCCTCGCTGTATCCTACTAGGATGCCCTTCTGACCTGAGGGCTCCAACTTTGTCCTCTTCTCCACAGGAATATGGATGTAGACTGGACAACCAAAAATCCTGAGATGTCTTATCTCAGGTCTCACACTTGTGAATGCTTCCTCCGGGGTCTTGTCTTCCAATATCCTGTGAGGGCTCCTGTTCTGCAAGTACACAACTGTGTTGCATGCTTCAACCCATAGAACCATGGGCAGACTTTGATCGTGGATCATGGCCTTCACTGCACTGACAATAGATCGGTTCTTCCTCTCTGCAACTCCATTCTACTATGGATTGTAGGCCACTGTCTTCTCCCTCTTGATCCCTGCCTCCTTGCAGAAATCTCTGAACTCATTGGAGCTATACTCACCATTGTTGTCTGTCCTCAACACCTTGATCTTCTTCCCTGTTATGTTCTCCACCCGAGCTTTGAACTCCTTGAACTACTGAAAACCTCATCCTTGGTTCTCATAAAGTAGATCCAGGTCTACCTGGAGAAATCATCAATGAAGGTTACATAATAAGATGCACCCTTCACTAAAGAAATTGACATAGGCCCGCAAACATCAATATTTATCAGATCCAAAATCCCTTTGGATCGAGTCTCGCTGCTAGGAAACGAAGCATTGACATTTTTTCCAAGAGCACAACCTTTGCACACCCCCTACTGCTCCAGACTGAAGTCTGGAAGTCCGGTGACCATCTCCCTCAGTATGGGTAGTGAACTGTAATGTAGATGTCCCATCCTCCTATGCCACAACTCACACGTGCTCTCCCTGTTGTGCACAAATGCTTGAACAAGATTTCCTTGAAGCCTGCACAAGTTCCCTTCACTGACTCCAATCCTCATGGCAGTGTCGAGACTGGCTCCCTCTTGGTAGATGAATACCTGCCCCCTACAAAAGGTCACTGCATAACCTTTTTCCTCCATGATTGAGATGGACAAAAGGTTCTTCTTCAGACTAGGTACATAGAGTACGTCTTGAGCATCAAAGGATCCTCCTGACTCAAGCTGGAATTGAAATGTCCCCTGACCCTCATTGCATACTTGGCATCATTGGCAAGCTCTACGTGGAGGAGCTCTGAGTCTTCCTCTGATAATCCGTTGAACAACTCTCGAGTTTCTGTCTTGTGGTGATTGGCACTACTGTTGTTATGGACACAAATATACGTATAAATAAGATATAAATAAATAATAAAGATTAATACTTAATAACTAAATATATTAGGAAGAGACACCTTCTTGATGAAAGGTCACGTTTCTTATAAAAGGGCACCCCTGTATGGGTATATATACAAACCCTCCATTCTCATTGTAATCATCTCATTTTATCTATTCATTATGTTATACATTTATATATTATTATTTCATCCTAAATGGATTACCTTATATTCTAGATATTTTGGATAATTTATGTGGGAACGAACTTTTGTTCGTCTCATTTGGTATCAGAGCTTCGTCTCGATCTGACTTTTGGCCACAAAATAGAGTTTCTCTGATTACTCTTGATCCTTGATCAAATCAGGCTTTTAGCCACAAATTGGGTCATTGACCACACCGACTTTTGGCCATTTAAAAATTTATTGAAGAAATACGTTCCATTGCCATATAAAAAAATAAAAAGAAAGAATAAGTACATAGGAAGAATATATATATATATATATATATAGAAAAGATTCAAAAAAATAGAAAGAATGAAAGAAAAAGAGATCTGGCCTGTAGCCATTTACAAATCAGAAAGTCCAAAGCTATTTGAAAAAAGAATTCTATTGAAGAAATTTCCTCCACAACAGTTGAAGAAACATTGATTAGAGTGATACACGACTGTCGAGGGATTGGTGATACGCACCAACCATAATATTTTCTTTTTGGGAAGATATAAGTCATGTCGATAGTGAACCGTTGAGTAAGAACGAAATTGAAAAAGAAAAAAATAGTGGTAAAAATCATGGAGGTAAAAAAATCACGTTAAAAAAAATTCGTGGTAAAAATGAATAACCAATCTCGAACAGGAAACCATGCGTTGCCCTGGGCATTAACTCAACCAAGAAATAAGTGAAATTGGGTCCCTAAAGTCTGCCACCACCACTAGGCCATGAAGAACCGTGAAGGAAATTGGGCTCAATTGAACGGGATAGGCCTATGCGTATTGTTATCAAGCGTAGAAACAGTTCGAACAGGATGAAGAGAAAACCCATTGGTCGTGACCCTGCTGGTGACGTATCGGTGAAATCATCGTGCCCATTTGCTGAGGTCCATACACCTTGTCCAATGAAGACGCCGTTTGGGATCCCACTGTCTTAATCCATCCATTGCAAAAGGTATAAATGGAACAATAGAACTAAACCCCTTGTTATGAGCATTAGAGTGGAACATTAAAAGATTATCGTAAAAGTGTTGTAATTTTTTTTTATCCATATAACAACGTGACCCATTGAATCGATAAGAATTCAAAATAAGAAATATTTATATGTTATTTTATTACCAATCAAGGAAATCAACAAAAAGTTACAAAGGCGTATATAAGGGGTCCCTAAATCGAAGTTATAAAAAACGGGCCAAGTCTAAGTAACAAGGAAAGATATATTATTATTAAAAGAAGATATATTTTTAAAAGTGTCATTAAATAAAGGGGAAGTATATGCTATAAAGCATTAAGATATAAGGAGTATTATACAAAAATTATTGCAAAGTGTATTTATAAAGAAAAAAGAATTTTCAAGGAAAAGTAAAACAAAGAGTTCAAATTCAAGGGTTAAAAAAAATATTGACAAAAAATGGATTTTAACATAAGCGAAGGAAGGTTTATGCATAAAGGACTTTCAACACCTATTTTTGAAATATTAATAGTCAAAGGAATTGTTCAAGGAAAAAATATTAACGTTGCGATTTGTCCGTACTGTTGAGATTTGGGTACCTTGGAAAGTGGTCTCCTTGTGTTTGTGAAAGACCAAAAATTGCGTTTCCCAAGGCAATGCTTTTATATCTCCAATTCAAAAGAGGATGACTAGTGCCTTTACTATTGGGTTAATGGAGTCAAATAAACAAAGAGCTTAGAGAAGCTACCTTCTTGGGGGTGTAAGCCCTTTTACTTCCCAAGGCAAGTTTCTCTAGGCTAGGGTTTAAGCTAAGAGGGTGTATGCCCTTATACTTCTCTTAGCAAACCCTAGTGTAATCAATGAGATGAATCAATAAAATGATGAAGACTATGGTGCGGGTGTACGCCCTTATACTTCCCACCTAGCTCCTAGCATAACAATACTTGACTTGAATAAAATGATAGCATAATAGTAGAAAACCATACCAAGATCAAGAGAAATGCCAAGACAATCCACCATAAGAGCTAAAAAAGCATCATCCAAGGCGAGCGCCTCACTCCTCCATCAACCATTCATCGATATAGCCATAAACAAGTGCACAAGAGATAAAAAGACCCAAGTGTGGCGCAAATTTCAGACCAAGGCCTCTCACAAGAGGTAGAGTTATCTTTTAAAATGAGATCTTATGATCTCTATTCATACAAAATGTAGCTAACATAGTTTTTCCACAAATTAAGGAGTAAACAACAAGATTAGGGGTCAACAACCCTAATCTTGTCCCCTTAACATAGTAATATTAAACAATTCACTTAAAATTTCACTTTTTGCACAAATAAAACCCTAATTTAGGAGGACGTCACTCCTTTAGGGGATGTTTTGCCACTTTGAGGAAGTTGTTGGTGTTGGAGAAGCACGGGTAGGCCTCCATAGACCACATGTCAAGCATCTAAGCACTCTCATCATGGTGAAGACATTTCTCCTCCTCAAACGTCCATGTGTCAAAATAGTGGCATCTCAACACCATGCCCTAGCCCCAAAAGCATGACGTCAAGCTCAAAATAGGATGTTTTGCCTCTCCTGGGAAAATCGTTTGGCAAGTGAGGGCTGGGCTAGGTCGTCCAAGTCATTATTAAGGCCTTCCAAGTCTGATCTCTCTCATCCGGCATGTGGGCCCTTGACACACAACCTGTGGGCTTGTAGCCCCATGGAAGCACAAGCTAGTCTTGTTCTCCCAAAACTATCCACCAACTAGGTCCTGCAAAGACAAATGGGCACGCCTTCCAAGGACCTCAAGTCATAACATCATGATAAGTGAATCCAATCAATAAATAAGCTATCTAAGCATGTGCATCAAAGATCACTATATCAAACAATTAATAGCTCAAAGACACTATGCAACTTGTCAAGATTGAATATGGGAGGGTTGACGAGGTGTCCTATTTGGTAGATCTTGCCCTAGGTTAAGGATATTTTCTAGGAGATCCCTCTCTAAGCCATGCAAAGTGGATGAAATGGTCGGGGTCAAGACTCAATGGGCATAGGGCTCATGACATACAAGGGGTCATAGTGTCTCATTCATGGGTGCCTTTGTAGAGGGATTGTGGTACCTTCGTCCACAATGCACTTTTTCTAAGCCCATCGATTGCCTTTTATCTTTCTTTCTTTATTTTCTTTTAATATAACATAAGGAGAGGTTGAAGGTCACTGCCCTGGCGTGGTGATCAGGTGATGGCAATGTCACCCACAAACACCTAATGGAAATGAGAAGGCTGGCTCGTGATGAGACCCCCTTTCTCTCAGCCATGCAACTAAGAGCCATTGCCCTGGTTTGGTGACCAGATGATGGTAATGTCATACCACTAGATATTCATGGACGTGATAGGCCGACTCATGATGAGACCTCCTATCCTTCAACTAACCTTTTAAGCATTCTTTATTATATTGTGGGTCCCCTTTATTCAAAGATAAAGCGTTTCATTGCTTTCTTGGGTGATCCCTAAGCGAAGCATCTGGAAGGTTTATACAAGGATTTATATTTTACCCAACATCAACCCCTCTGGGCCTTTAGCCCCTTCTTCCCATAGAATGAGGGACAATCCCTTCTTGGGTCAATACACCCTAAAATCCCAAGAGATAAGGAAATGGTGGGGAATAATGATGGAAAGTGGTAAGTATGGTCGGGAACGATACGATGGCTCATTAAGGGAGTTCTCAATAGCAAACCCATCCCCATGGAAAACCACTTACTAGGGCACAATGTCAACCACCAAGGTGAAGCAAGGCAAAATACATAATGTCCAAGCACATATCATGAAATCTAGAGCAATCTAAGATAGAACATAATCAAATGGTTTAAATATTGAAATGATGCTCACCATAATATTGACTTGTACCTCATGGAGCAAGGCCCACTACCTTTCGAAAGCCAGCTGTTGTGGTGGATGCCATCTGCAAAACCGTGACCATTTGTGGTGGTGAGTGGGTTGTCAATCTATGCAAAGGGTACTGCTGGTCATGTAGTCTCTCGACACTCCATTGTTGATTTTTCAATAGTCAAGGTTAAGCATGAAGTTCATTCCATTTTAGCATTTAACCATAACCATAAATGTTGTAGCAACTAAGATCACAAGAAGAAGCACCATGCACAAGAACACAAGAAGTATCCTGGGAAACCCTTCTCAACAAGGTAAGAAAACCCAGCCAAATCCTTTGCTATATTCCTCAAGAGAAAGACCTTCACCACCAAGATAAAACCTAGCACACAAGAGGGTGCTCAAACCCTAGAAGACTCGCGCCCAAGAGAGGTGTGCACTTTTCCCAAGAAGGTGTACTTGCTGAAATTTCCAACTCACTTGAAAGATATGTTTCCTCAATGGGGAAATTACCTTTACTTATACCAACTTGAACCTGTCAACAAAAGTGTCTATTGGAACAACAGGGTCGACCTCACTAGCTTATAATATAATTAATATTAACCAGATTAATTATCTTTTATATTAATTACCAGTTACATTAAGGTGGGGCCGACTTGTACTTTACATTACAATTAGGGTTACAGGTAGGTCTGACTCTTGAACAATATAGCAAGGGATCTGATACACCCACTAGTGCTCATCCACTAGGGGCACATCCATAGGGATGTTTATATAATAATAATCTATTTTTAAGGTCACGACCAAGCCACACCAAATTGGTGTATGAGACACCCTTGTTTGTGGGACAAGGGACCCCCTTCCGCCCAGCGATTTGACTGGTAAAGTCTACGGAGGTATACATACCCTACCCCCCTCTGGATTTGAACTTGTGACCTCTTAAGAGGAAACACATATTCTTAACCATTAGGCCTCTGGCTCACTGCATTACACAGAAGAACCAATTCTTCACACGTTCACCTGTGCTCGTCCACAGGCACGTCCACTCAACAGATCTTCTTTCCCACTGCATCACACATGAGAGTCATCTGGAGTTTCTCATCAACTCTGCTGCTCAGAGGAGGCTAATACATCATCTTCATTTCTGTTCTCACGACGATGCACCCATCACTTTGGGATTTCACACGTTCACCTTGTGCTCAGCCACAGGCACGTCTAACTCAACAAATCACCTTTCCCACAGGATAATCATCTGGAGTTCTTCTCAACTCTCTGGATGGAGGAGGCCATCTCTATGTTCCAGCTCAGTCTCAGATAGGAACCACGTACCCCCTTTAACGGCTTTCTCTCAGGTTTGTAAGTTGGAGAAAGTATCACATAGCTGCAATGATCCACATCTCATAGGCTTGTAAGTTGGAGAATGTCTCACATAACTGCTATCATCAACACTCCCTCTCAGCTAGGGAGGCATTCTTCATCATCCCAAGTCTCACACAGATGTACTCTGAATTTTGTCTTGGCTGGAGTCATCAATACTCCCTCTCAACTAGGGAGGCACTCTTCACCAAGTTAGTTTGTTGAAGATGTCTGCAATCTGCTCATGTGTAGGAAGGTACTCCATATGTACGATTTTCCTTTGCATCATATCTCTGATATAAGAATATTTCACCTCATCGTGTTTCGATCCATCAGGAAACACTGGGTTTTCAAGAAGCTTTATACATGGCTCTTGGTTGTCATCATAGGGTCCCTCTCATGATCAAGTAAATCTGTCAGAAGTTTGTGAAACCATACTGCTTTGCACACTCAATGGTACATACTCTGCTTTTGTGGTATTCAAGACCACAGAGATTTCGTTTCCTGCTGCATTGGGAAACTATGGCAAACTTCATGTTTGAACATCAATCGGATGTGCTCTTTTGGTCGACTGTACTTTCTGCTCAATCTGAATCGGTATATTCTGCAAACTCTAGTTCACACTAGAGGCATATCTCAGGCCATATCCAACTGTGCCTCCTATATATCTTAATACATGTTTTCTTGTTGTCTAGTGAGTCTGTCTCAATTGACTCATGAAATTACTAAGCACATTCACTGCATGGCATGAATCAAGTCTAGTGTTAACCAGATACATCAGTGATCCAATCAACTGTGGGTCAATCTTGTTTGAATCATCATCAATCTTCTTCTTTAAATTCATCACGATGGGTTTTGTATTCTGTCATACTTGAACTTCTTTAATATCTTCACTGTATATTTTCCATAACTCGGGAAAATCGCATCGGTCCTCTGTCATACTTCTTTTCCCAAGAAGTAGTGCATGATACACAGATTCTTCATCTCTAGTTCAAAAGTCAAGGATTACTTGTATCCACCAACAAGGCTTTCTGAATAAGTCATCAAAAATCAGGCTCTCGTCATCAACACTGTAATGATATAGGTTTGGATCAGCAATACTCTTGCTGAACTCCAAACTCATCAAGAATTTATATATCTGATATAGTTTCCAACTCATGGATGGTGGTACAGATGGAAGTGTATCGGGTTTACTGGATCAAGTGTCTTATTATAGACAACTCCCTCTGTTTGTGAGAAACCTCTGGCTATAGATCTCGTTTTGTATTTCTAGACACTTCCATCAGCTGCA
>ML814381.1:20145-33323 GCA_009831015.1 Picea engelmannii | reverse complement strand
TAGAAGCCCTTAGTCTCCCACAAGTTCACCTGGCAGAGTGTTGACTCCAGGGGTTATTGATGTCTACCAATCAGTCAAGAAGCGAGTGGCACCCTTGGAGCACGTGGTGCATCCTGAAGGGCACATCGCGCAAAAGAAACAAAGAGGCGAGTGGCACCCTTGGAGCACGTGGTGCATCCTGAAGAGCACGTCACGCAAAAGAAACACTAGAGGCGAGTGGCACCCTTGGAGCACGTAGTGCGTCCTGAAGGGCACGTCACGCTGATGATGTTAAAGGAATGAACCTAGATGGCCCTAAGACTAATATCTCATAAGAAATTTTAAAATGACTCCCCTAATCAAAATGTCGCCTAGCTCAGAATCTAAGACCTAAGTCTAAAACTTGGCTAGGGGTAAAATTTTGTCTACCCGTAAGAAATTATCTCTCTAAAAATAAAACAATAAAGTTTAAAATAAAAAAAAAAACACTTAAGTGATAATGGTAGACTTCATAAATTTTTGGGTAAAATGAAGAGAGTAAGAACTTAAATAAAATATGTGAAAAAAGGGGGGGGGGTAAAGAAGAATTTAATTTTTAACTTGTGAAAGTGTAAAATATATTAAATTAATAATAAAAGGAAAAGATTAAATAGCGCAATTGCCATTTTGGCTCTAATAAAAGGGGAAAGAAGGGAATAATAAAAATTAGGAAACTAAGGAATGAGGAAACATAATAAGGGAAAGAGGGGAACTTATGGTAAAAAACAAGGTCAACATAGTAAAGAATCTGCAATTAAGAACCTTCTAAATTGAACTAAATTAACAACTTCATTTTAGGGAAAGTATTTAAACCTGTAAGGGAATCTAGGGACACCTAGGAGTAAATTTAGGAGCAACTCTAGGTAGGTGGGGGAAATGAGACAATTTAATAAATTAAAGAAAATAGTTAATGGAGAACCGTGGGGGATGAATGACACTTGTACGAAGGAGATTTTTAGAAGATTTTTATTTAAAACTTAAATTTAATGAGATTTGAGGAAAGTTTGGAAGTTCTAAAACTCTATAAAAGAGAGGAAGGAGAAGGAAGAAAGGGATCAACTGTTAGCGTAACGTTACATTGTCGGATTTGTGACTTGACTGATTACTTGTGGGGAGTTGGGTTTTCCCAGCTCGGATAGGAGTGGTAGCTCGGCCTTGCGAGGCGAGCTGGGAGCTAGACGTACCATCTGGATAGTGTGTGGCCCCTTTGCGGCTCGGGGGGCTAAGGGGGAAGCAGAGTACCCCTAGCGTTGGCTGGGAGGTACCGGTGAGGTCTCGACGGTCGGCGAGCGGGAGCGGCACAGAGCGCATGGACATCCTTTGAGGCGGGCGATCAGGCAACGGTATGCTCGTCTATTTGTAAAGTAGAATGCATTAGGAATTTATGCTTGATTTGTATGTTGATTGTAAATGGATGAATTCTGCCTTGAGTTTTTGCCCGTTCGATTGATAGCCTAAAATTTATTGTGGTCAGCGTTCTGGTTGGGTTTTACTGTTCCTTGGTTGGGATCTTATCGCTTCTGCGTTACTCTTCGTGCTGCATTTTCCGGATTGGTATTTCCGCATTTAATTTACTGCTGCATAATTTTACAGTGTTGATAATTACCGTTATAGTTTCTAGCATCTTCACGGGCCTCTCTTTTATTCTTCCACTTCCAGGTCCGACAACGTAGGCTTGGTGCATTTAGAAAGATCAGTCTAGCCTTTGCGAAAATAATTTTTATATATATGTAACTTATTTTTTACAATTCTGACAATTTCGTTTTCATGAATGGTTACAGTAAAACCGTAGCTGGAATGTTGTTGGGTAATTTGGTTACTGAAATTGAGTTTTTGGCATTTTCGTTTTGCCTCTGTAACCGTGGTTGAAAGCCATTTATTTTTGCCCCTGATTTCTGTGTGGAAACTGATTCTTGGCCTCTGCAACTGTATTAAAACTATCTAATTCGACCCTGCAACGAATCCTTACCTTCTCGCCTCTGTAGTCCTGAGGATATCTGTCCCTTCCTATTCGTTCCTGCTACGTAGGGATGCCTCTGCAAGAACTGCACATTCAAGGCACGAATCAGTTTCATAGATACCAAGGGAACAAGTTTTAAGATAACTTGTATATTTCTTTCGGGTGGAAACATGTGACACTTGATTGCCGAAGCTTGCATTGCTAGAAGATTGGTTGATACATCAGCATATATTTAGCCAGGCTATGTGGGAGATCTAGTAAACCCTTTGCCTCATTCTACACCAGTTGAAGAATCTCCTTCCCTTTACCTCATTCCACACCAGTTGAAGAATCTCCTTGGTCTGCATTTATGGAATGAATTTCACTCTCAGTTTCACTTAAAAATTCTCTTGTTTCAACACCCACATCAAGGTATTTTCAAGTATCTTGGTGCAAACCTTATTTCTGTTTGGCATATAAACTTCCTGAAGATCTAAAATTTGAATTCCAATACAACAACTTAGTATTTCTAAAATGTTGCAAATGATCTGGGGTATTGTTTGTATCTTAAGGTTTTTTTTTTTGGACTCTAGACACTGAATCCTTGATTACGTGGCCATTCACTATAGAATTGATGTGGTAATAAATATAGATAATTCAAAGATATGTGGTTGTGTACGAGCGCGAGAACTCTATCAAATTTCCAGATGCCTAAAAATGATTTCTTAGCAGGAAATGTTTTGTCGAGTGCTTAAAAAAAATTCTGAGAAAAAATCTCTCGCTGTTCAAAATGTTTTTGTTAAGGTTCTCATTATTCATCTTTCCTCACAGGAACACATAATATGCTTCGTAGTAAAGTTTATTTCACTTCCCACTCCACTAGGCTATCATCAGTTTGGAAGTCATTTAGTAGCTTATGCATCATTGTTATACATTGTCCTCCTAGGAGTGACATCTACTGATATTTTTTCATTTTCTTGATGATAGTTTATAATATGCCGCATATGCGTTTTTAATTCATGTATTTATATGACCAGTTTATATAAACTCGCTTTCATATATATATATATGCTTTTTAAATATATGATGCTTTTATAAATTGTGTATAAATGATGGGTTTATATAAGATGAGTTTATATACACTTGCTTGCCTATTAAATAATGCATTTTAAAATTTGGTTAAATCAGGAAATTCAAAAGAAATTATTAAAGTTCTGCATATATGCGTTTTTCCCTTGGATTGGTAGCGTGTCTTATACCTGGATTAATTGCGTTTTCACTCGTGTAAAGTCACCAATTACCCTTTTTCCTTGGGTGCGTATGATAGTTCTTAAAGTTGACAGAAAATTGACAGCATTGTTAATTGATATGCAAGACAACAATTTGGGGGCAGAGTTCCAAGGTTGAGTTATGGACCCAACTGAATAAGTAAATGATATTACTTAACCAATTCTTCCACTTGACAACARATTATTTGGGAAAACAAACTAATTTATTTAGGATCGGGCAAAATCCATTATCCATTCATACTAGTATTTATTTGAATGTGAAGTGTAGGTATTTTGGAAACAAAGGTGATCAATTGTAAATAGTAAAAGGGTGAAGTGAATGTGTAGAAAGATAAGATGTAATGTGTTGTCATTTTATTGCAAGGTTTCTATTTTGGAATTTGATGATGTTATCATTTTGGGAACGTTATTGTAACTCTATTGTTAATGGCCACCTATAAGATATAGGGTGATTGTTAACTTATTGCAAGGTGAGTGTGATATAAATGAAACATTGTTATTATGGTTTACATTATCAATTATGTAATGAATGTTGATGTTGATCCCAATATTTAGGGTAATGCTAGTTTTCAAATACTATTATTGGTCATGGTAAAGTTAATGTAATGTATTGATTAAAGATAATACTAATGTTTATGGCAGGTTAAATTTCTACGTTATTTTGTTTTATAGAATGTTAATGTAATGATTATAGATAACTTATAAGGTGCGAGGTGGTCATCATTTTATTTAGTTATTGTAAATGTAATGTGGTTATTTTGTAGGGTAACTATGTTGAAATTTAATTACCATTGATAACAGGTACCATGTAGTGTCTTGAACTAAGTTCAATAAGCTCGTATGATTCAGTAAATGGGGATTTGTGATTAACTGAATTTACATTATTTTAGGGTTGGGTAACTCGTCAATTAATGGAATTTAAATGGAGTATTGGGTCTTTAATTAATGCCAATTGAGTCGTAGAAAATACCTTGTCTTAACAGTGGTTGGTCGTTGTCGGAGTCCTTATGACTTGCGCATTCTGTAGAGGACGCGGTTGTTCATTTAATAATTGTTGTACTTGGTTGTGATCTTTTATTTGCTTGGTCTGCTTGTGACGGGTGGGATGTAGACACCTCCATGTTCCTCAGAATAGTCGCCAGCCCTGAGACCTTAAATGGTTAAAATCGATGAGAACCTGGGCTTGAGCGTTGCTTATGTGTCTTGGAGGTCCTAACCATTGCAGGGTAGGACGGATGGGTAGTCAGTGTTATTTATAGTCGATGGATCGTCGTTAAATGCATGCAGTTACTTGTTGTGCGTCTTATGTCATCTTGATGTGTTCGTCGTGGTTTGCGTCTGGTTCGTTGTTGGGTGGCGACGTAGAGTCGAATGTGTTTGTTTCCCTTGTACACGCGCGCACACACTTTTAAAAACAATTTTTTTTTTTGCACTTGTTAAGAGGTTGGTCGTCGTAATGAGGAGGTTCGTTACAAGATTCAAAAAACACTTGATGTGGATGCCATTTCGTTGGATGGGATTGACACCATTGTTGCATGGAGGGTTGAGACCGAGAGGCCTATCATGGAATTGATGCTTGATTGGTTAAAGGAGGAGGTAGAGGGGGCAGTAGCAGAGGAGAGAGAGGTAGAGTAGCGCTACCATCTTCACGGATTCCGACAGAGGGAGTTGTACTTGGAAGTAGCACATGTAGAGGACACTAGAGTCTAGCTCTTGCTTCTTCTACAAAACATCAGAGTCCAATGCTAGGCCTAGGGCCTTCTTCCTCTAAAGGAAAAGCCATTTATAGAGCCATCACCTTTTCCCATAAAAGGAGCAGAGGGAATCATTAGTTTATTTATCTGATTTCATTGTAGATGGCTCATGATGATGATATACATTTATTATACTTATTGATGATATTTTGAGGCTTTAGACTGAAGACATGATCAATGTTGATTTGTGATGTAATCGAGCTTACTGCCCATCTTATACATCTTATATATCAGTTCTCTTTTCATATTTATGTGGAAATGCATTTATTTGATGTTGTTGATACTTTAGATATTTAAAAAATTGAAAACAATTGAATATTTTTGTAATTTTTTTCTTCTTATGACATTTTCTGATATTTTCCCCGATGTTGCTTATATTTCATTTTCGGACCCTCGGCGATATTTTTGTCGACACAATGTTGGTAACACTGCTTCATATACACATTCATTGAAAACACCTCAACCAGATTCCTAACCAATCTCAATGGTCCACCAACACTTCATCAACACATTTAAACAAACTAGACTTAAACTTTTCTTAGGGACACCCCCCTCGAGTTGGAGAAGAACCAACCTAAAGAGAGAGGAGGAGCTACTGTGGTGACAGTGGATAGCTTTCCTGAGTTACACAAACTAACATCTTGTGCTTTGGACTTTACACTTTAGGGGTGCTAGATTTTGTTGTAACAGACAGATTAATGATTTTGTTTTTCTTTCACTTGGCAATACATTTTTTGAATGCTGTTCAATAATAACATGTAGATTTTGCTGCTGAGCTTTGCAGATATTTGGATGCTAAAAAGAAAAAGCATAGCAAAGCAAAGAATGATGATCCTACAGATTACCCCCTGCATGAAACAATAAAATTTGGAGAAGTTGTAACTGCTCCACCGAAACTGGAGTTTCCTAAAAAGGCCACTGCAGTAAGTATTAATCATCTTGAAATTAATTTGAAGTTTGTGGAAACTTAATGGATATATTTTCCATATGCAATACATTCCCAAGTTTTCTGTTGAAAGATCTATTTTCACTCACTTTGAGCAATGTACTAGCTGTCAGTTTTTACGAGACTGCATTTATCTTGTTCAATTCTGTTGATTCGCAGTTATGTCAAGCTTTCTTTTCTATATCGACTCTCTCATTCTTTTGATATATCGACTGTATTTCATGAATCTGTAATATGTTTTAATGTTTGTCGATGTCCTTCTTAGATGGTTTTTATGTCAAATTAGAGAAGAAAATTTACACCGACTTTCTTACTGCCTACTTATGTATTGGATATATGAAGTTTCTGATTTTATGCAGATTTAAGTGCATTGCCTGTATGAACTTTGGCCTTCTTTGCTAGTATGTTTCTTTACCAATTTTTGTTTCCTTAACTGTGCCATCTCGATCTTATGGTTTTATTTGCACTGTGTTGAAGTCTGACGTGATTATGACTGCATTTTGGAATGGGCATTTGTTGCTGACAGTAATCATTAAATTCTTAGGCATATATGACATATGCCAATTGTTGCAAACATTAAAGTTAGCAGCCTATCTTTTGCAGGTATACATGCCAAGAGAAATCATTTTGGAAAAATATATGGCATCTACTTTTACTGAATAGGTTTCAGATTGCATATGTATCTCCCATTGTGTTTTGCACCCTTGCACTTGTGTCATTTTCATTTCATCCATTTATTCCTGTTTTTTCCCTTCTGTCTATTATTGTTCTATGATTGCCTCTGGAGTTTTGGGCATATGCTATCATGATGTAAATATACCTTTTGTTTTCGACTGACATTCCCATTGATAGTATTTCCCATAAAAATAGTACTCGCTAGTTACTTGGCAAACTCATTAAGTTGAGTTGTCTGACTGTCATGCCATGAAACCTGTCCATCCTTGGCATGAATTGGCCAAATTGGATCAAAGTCAGTCAAACTCACAAGTCTTCTGCAACTTGCAAGTCAAATTTGTTAATAGATCAGATTCAGTCAAAGCAGATGGTGGGTAAAGTTTGAAAACTTTCTAGTGATTTCATTTCTATTTGTTTCATGTAATGTGATATTCATTTTGTGCTGAGTTTGTAGTACATGAGGGCTATTGCAAAGTATAAGTGATTTTAAAATTAGATAGCATACAGAGTATGAAAATTTGGTGAGAATAAAATATACGATTTTTTTTGTTTTGTCTGTAACTAGCATTTTTCACCAAGGATGCATTCCCATCCCTAGAGGATGTATTCCCAATGTTTCATAATCCATAATGGACAAGGGGCTGCAAGGGACATCCCCTTTTCTCAGGGACATTTATTCCCCCTTAGGAGATGTTTAGGGGACATCCTCAACATGTCACTCACAATTTCAAGATTAAAAGCAAGTCAATAAATGACTTAAATGGCTGTCCAAACACTTATAACAACATTAATTGATGATGATGACAGCAATAGAAACCACTTCAGAAAAGCACGGTAATAAAGCAATAAGACCACTACTGCAACATCCAATGATTATAGTTTGCTTAGTACAAATGTTTAGTGGTTTTATGGATAGTTTGAGGAGTGTTAAGGGGCTGCAATGATGGCTGTAACAGTAGCAACAACCTCAAACACTTTCAGAAATTTGCACCTAGAACACTAGAAAACCCTAGGATGATAGCACCTAGGCAAATGCAAATTTCTGGGTTGGTTTTAGGGGCTAGTATGCTGATTAAGGCTGCTAAATAGGGCTGTAACAGCAGTTATAGCAGCAGTAATATGGCTGTTAGTGTTAGTGAAAGTTTCAAGAAGATGTGTTGAAGGTTTGTTTGGTCTCATTCATCCACAAGAGTGTAAAAATCAGTGCCTTTTAGGGCTTATGGAGTCAATAACAGCAACAATATCACTTGGGAAATATAATAATGATAATGCTTAGCTAAGGGAAGAAGTAAATACTAGAGGTGTTGGCACTTCCAGGCCTCAAGCATTTGCCCCTTTTAAGGGAGGTTTTGCTATAGAGTAGGCACTTCTAGGCCCTAGCGTACCTTCCTTCTTTAGCTTTTTTGAAAGACAATTTAGTTGGTGGCAAGAATGAGATTACTAGAGAGCTAGCACTTTAGGGCTCTAATAATCACTCTTAAGAAAATGTACAATTGGCAAGATCAAGCTAGTAGAATAGTTCTAGAGAGAGAAACATTTGTTGTTTCTCCCCTAGGGTTTAAACTTTAAACAAACAATTTCATAATCTTAGACATGGAACAAGTAAATTTTACCACAAACCTTCATAGCATGAATAAAAATGACGATTTTCCTCTTACTTCACCAAGAATAATCAAGTCAAACCCTAGTTGAAGACCTTTCCACCATGAAAAATGCCAAAATACACCACCATAAAGCTCTCCCAAGAGGTGTGCACTAGTTATTTCAGCCAATAACCCTTAAAGAGGGCGGAAATTTTAGACCACCACTTGTGTGTGATGAGTTATGATGTAAAAATGAATGTACTTTATGTTTATTTATACAAAACTTTGACCCTTAATTAATTTTAGGTCAAAATTAAAGCCGACTTGGCCAATTTACAATAAAATCCAATTTTAACATAACAAAAATTAATTAGCACCTAAAGACATCCCCAAGGGTTATGTCATGCCCTTCTAGGGTGACGTTGAGGCCTTAAGGTGGAACATTGAGCCTGAAATGTAGGGCGCTTGGCCTCTAGAGGCCCCAGATGATTTCCACACGTCCCACCAGGCTCATAATTGCCTCCAAAATGAAAACCCTAGCTCTAGATGACGTCCAGGGTCATGATGGTGACGTCCAGGGCCCTCAAGGGCCAACGTCCATGTGGAAGAGAAAGATCCCCCTGGGTCTAGGTCTGCCAGGGTGCCTCCAATGACAACATCCTTCTTTTTCCCGGTGCAAATCTTCAATTTCTTCTTACCTCTGGCCAGGGTTGCAACATCCATCTCTGGGATTTAAGCCCTCATGAAGGTCCGAGCTAATCATTCCCTCATGTGTACCTGTCCACTGGGCAAGGTCCCGCAACAAGAAGTACGCCCTCTAGGGGTTCATAAGTCACATGGATCATAGCATGTAAATCACATCCAATAATTAAATTACCCAAACATGTGCATCAAACCACCCTTAACCCAGACACATGCTCAAAGACGTTATGCAATTTGACAAGTTAAGTTTGGAGAAGGTCTCAGGGTGTCCTATTGGGCTGGCCTCCCTTAAGTTTGGGGTGTTTCCCAGGTGGGATCTAATCCAAGTCATGTAAGTGTATGAGGTGGCATGGGGTGCATGTAATAACAGGGAAATGTAAAGCCTTACCTATGGGTGCCTTTGTAGAGGGTGAGTTGCACCTTGTCATTAATGCAATTGTTTCCTAGCCCATTCATTGCATTTTATTCTTAGCTTTAGTTCTTTTAATCTTTTGCTTTTGTGCTTCAAGGGAAAAGTTGAGGGCCACTGTCCTGGCTTGATGACCAAAGGTGACAATGTTATCCACAAATATTTCACGTAAATGAGAAGGTTGGCACGTAAAGAGGCAAAGAGCATAATTTCCAAGAAAACGTCATGAAATGAAGAAGGATTTGATACAACATATTCAAGTGCTTCAAAAATCAGAGTGATACATACCATGATACCTGGACTCATTACCTCATGGAGCAAGACCCACTGCTACTTCAGGACCAGGCTGGTGGGATGGATACTGTTGCTGGTGATAAGTGGACTGCACTGAAGAAAAGAGGGGCCCTCCAGGGCTATGCTTAAGTCATCTGCCTCTCGATACTCCATGTCTAGGACCTGTGGGCCTTGAGATGTGATCTCCTTAGTTATCCCTAGGGTAGGGGATACACCACCTATTGTCATGAAGCATTGTATGGAACGATTATTTGATGGGTCTGCTTTCACATTACAACTGATCCACATCAAATTATATACAACAACATTTTGAAGGCAAGCCGCCTCTCCTACAACGATCTGATATTTTTATTGGTTGGTAGTTGAATGGGTCTGTACATACACATTCCAGCCAAGCATTACTGTTTATTTTTTTATTTATCTCGATACTTTCTCATGGAGTTGATTTTATTGTGGATGGATTTAATTTTTGATTCATTTATGACCACATTGAGGGGTTATGCATTTCCAACACTTTCTAGAATACAGGTAATATCGTTTTTTTTATTGTAAGAGGTTGAGTTAGAGACTCTATTTAAAGAGCAACACTCTCACTGTTTTGGGCATGGTTGGATTTGGGAGGACTCTCTCCCTTGGAGCTTAATGCAATATTTTGGATGTGTTTGGATGCATTGCACAATTGTCTTATGGGTGAGGTTGTTTTTCATACTTTCATTGTTGTTGTTGTTTTGCTGAATTTGCTTTGACATATGCTCAAGGAGTAGGGGCTTGGTATACTCCTTCCATTCTCATTTTAGGTTTCATTGGAATGTTGTTCATGATTGTATCTATTTCTCTACTTATGGATGAATCCACATTAACATGATTCTTGATAGCCGCAATCTCTCCAAGCATTGAATATTGTCTACATATGTAACTTCCCTAGCCATATTTATGCAACATAGGGCAGCATGGAGAAGAGCACTTTGAGCTTGTACTTTTCAGCGACATTGTCTCTTTCCTATCTTTAGAACAACCTCCCATGTGAGCTTTGTTGTGACTCCATTTGCCCAATTGATAAGGCACTAATCTCCAACCCTACCATCCACTTTATTTCTGCAACTCTTATAACCCTATTTTGGTGGAAATTACTCTTCACATCACCTTGCACTTCATAGTTCTATTCTCCAGTAATCCTATTTAGGGAAGCCTCCCTTGAGTCGGAGGAGATTGAACCTGAAGAGAAGAGGGGAGTTGGCGAGGTGACAGTGGCTAATCCCCTAGTTACCAAAATCTATCATCTAGGTGCTTGGGACTCTTTGCATATTCATGATGATAGATTGTGTTGTAACAAACCCCATGCTCATAAGTAAACCCCATGACCTCCTCACATTACATATCTTCGATGGGTTCTTTTGGGAAATATCTCTCTACTTGGGTACTGGCACACCTAACAGGTTCTTTTGATGGTCCTTGTTATAGCACAATCTGTACGGGTACAAGATTGGCGTAACAAGGGGTGACCTATCACTTGTTAGAAAAATGGGTGTGCTTGTTTAACCATAGACAATATGGCAATATTGTCACCTAACCATAGGCACGAATGCCACCCCCGAGGACCTTGACCTTGACAGAGAGAAGAATCCTGGTAGCAAATCAATAGCTAATCAAGGCTAATGCACTAAGGAAAGATAACCAAGACTGATCAGAAAGTCTAACCCAGAAAGATAGAAATCACAGGTTGCAGTAACTGCAGCTGCAACTGCTCTCCAGTCTTGTGCACTACTAAATTTCTGCAGTTGCGGGTTGTGTGTGCCAAATGAGCTCTGATGCCTTATATTTATACTGCTCTCTTTAGGCTGTCTGGGCTGACTTCTCTTTATGGAGGCTAAAGACAATATAAACTATTCTCTTTAGCTGACTTCTCTTCTAGGGTTATGTCCAAGTCTTTTAGGGTTCTTCTTGCTTCCTGGAATATTCTAATCTCATCAAAGATCACAAGTGGAGGTTAATACCTCTCAGAGCTACCATAATATCAACACTCCCTCCTAGCTAGGGAGGTATAAAAGGAAATGGTCTTGAGCACAAATAGACCATTCAACCGGTAGCATCATCATAGCCACACAGGCTATCTCATGATCAAATCACAAACACTGTCATCATTATCCAACTGGATAATCTCCATGACAATCAGTGCAATGTCATCTGATAGAACACAACTATGTCTATCCATAGTAGTACATAACTACTATCCAGTGGTACACAACCATACCAAGTAGCGCATGGCTACTAACCAGTGACACATAGTCACAATCAGTGGAACACATCCACCACAGTAGTATGCAACTACTTTCTAGAGACATACAGTCTCTACAACGATCATATCATCTGATATCAACTTGCATAAACAATATCATGATACAAGTTGAGTCATCTAGGCCATTCTTCCACTCACATCTGTGAGATCTGGAAGAGCATCTGTCCTCATACAGTAAAAACATCAACCATGGGCTATCTGGACTATTCTTCCCAAGCATGGAAGAATAACTGTCCCTGATTTCTGAGCCTGGACCATTCACCTAACTGGGCCATTTCTCCGTCACTGAACACAGTGCAACCTGGATAGAATGAGTTTGCCCTAGGGAATCCCTGCCCTTGATTACTGAACCTGGACCATTCACCTAATTGGGCCATTCCTCCGGCACTGAACATGGTGCAACCTGGAGAGAATGAGTCTGCCCTAGGGAATGACTGTCCAGACCATTTCCTAAGGAAATGACTGTCCTGCACCAACCTCCAAAACAGACCATTCTTCGAAACTGCTCACAACTGTGAACTTCGAAAGAATGACTGCCTGACGAGGTAGACCATTCTACTTGACCACTACTGAGAGTGACTGCCAAGAAGAATGACTGTCCTAGACCATTCCTCCACATTGGCTACAAGGGGAATCGTTGTCTATGGTACATCAACAATCTATTGAACCATTTTCACTACGAAAATGACTGTTCGATCTGGACCATTTTCCTGAACTGGAAAATGCCTGTCCATTAGAGAATCTCAAACCACTTTCCGAACTAGAAAGGAACTGCCCATCCTGGATCATTTTCCAAATTGGAAAATGACTGTCCATAAATCAATGATATATATATATATATATATCAGTGCTCCCTCCCAACCTGGGGAGCCATCTCTTCCCTTTCAGCTATGGGAGTTATCTCCACGAGCCCCAACTTGTCTCGTAAGTATGCAAACTTTATCCTGGACAAAGGCTTCGTCAAAATATCTGCTATCTGCTCATCTGTGGAGATATACTGGAGTTTCACTTCTCCTTCCTGGGCTTTCTCACGAATAAAGTAGTATTTGGTCTCAATGTGTTTCGACCGATCATGAAACACTGGGTGTTCAGATAGCCTTATACAACTTTGATTGTCACAGTATATTGTGGTCGAATCTGGTACCTGATCAAATAATCCAGAAATCATATACCTCAGCCACACTGTTTCTATACATGCCTCACATGCTACGATATATTCTGCTTCTGCTGTGATGAGCGCGATAGACTTGTGTTTCCTGCTACCCCAAGATAT
>ML814380.1:131395-151597 GCA_009831015.1 Picea engelmannii | reverse complement strand
AGGGACTTACTCTCTAGTATATTTTTGTAGTCTTATAATGCATGATTGCACTTGAGCTTTTGGATTTTAGCTCAACAATTGTGAGTTCATGTGATAACACAACTGAGACATATCCTAGTGATCATAAACCTCATTAGACAAGACCCCCTTTACCATTGGAAGTTAGTCCTCCTCCTCAACCCACCTTGCCTAAGACCGATGATATAGATTTAAATATTGATATGGCTAGTATCTTAGCAAAGGTTAATGTACCTGTCCCTCTCAGTATTGATATTGTATTTCTTTTTTAAATACCTACAACACAGTCGTTATTGCGACATATTGGAGTGTCGCTCCCATAGAAACCACATCGTAGATGATACCTCTTAACGTGTCTCTTGCCACATTCTAGACATCTCTCTTGCCACCTTCAAGACGTCGGTCTTGCCATGTTCAAAATGTCTCTCTTGCCACGTTCCAGACGTCGCTCTTGCCACGTTCAATATGTCTCTCTTGCCACGTTCCAGACTTCTCTCTTGCCACATTCAAGACGTCTCTCTTGACACGTTCCAGACGTCTCTCTTGCCATGATCAAGACGTCTCTCTTGCCACATTCAAGACATCGGTCTTGCCACCTCCAAGACGTCGCAACAACGACGAAATCTATGTCATCGGAAAAGAGACATCATGTGAAATGACATTTGAGGGGGTTTTTTGTTTGTTGTTCTCCTGACAATATAAAGTGGCAATTGCGTTGAACACACCATCGGAATTTGACCCAAATGTACTAGTGTTTTCGCTTAAACGTAGCTCAGGGAAGGAGGATCTAGCGAGGTGCGTGCAGATCTCCTGTCCTATGTGGAGTGGGTTCTAAGGCTTTGTGCATGTAAGAAGATTGATAGAAGATAATAAATAATATGAAGAGTTGGTGGACGTAGCCCCACACTGGGGTGAACCACATATATCCTGTGTTATGGTTTCTTTGTGAATTATGGTTGTATGTTAGTGATATGATTTATGCTTAGTGTCGATATATTTATGTATGATGCATCCGGTATAATATCTTAGTGATTGGTAAGGTGAATGAATGTTATATCTTATCTATCTCTCCATGCTAAGTGTTGAGATGTGTTAGATCTGGTCGAATACTTCATTGCTCTTTAATTAGGGTTTGGATCTGCGATGTTAATAAAGGTTAAGTATTGATGAATGTTAACCGTTAAGTGCTTTGTTAAGTGGTATAATCACATATCTATGTCCCAGCTAGATTGTAGACATTTGAGTTCTGCAACCACCCCTGCCTCTACCTCGGGTGAAACTTCATCTTCTTTGCAAGTGTTGCTAAAAGGGCTGGTAGTTAGGGTTTTGTTGGTGCATTGTTGAACCGTTGAACCCTAGGTCTACCCTTGTTCCAACAATATATTATGGTACTTGGTGTATTGAATATCATGAGTAATATGGTATATTGTCAAGTCACATGTTATGTTACATGTTTTGGTTCATGAGTTGATGAGGATATGGTACATTTTTAGAGGAAATTCTTGTTGACCTTGGTTTATGATATGGTAGAGGTTTTGGTACATGGTTGATGTGCATGATATTGTATATGTTTGATACATGGTTGTTGTACATGGTATTGTACAGGTTCTGGTACATGGTTGATGTACATGGTACGGTGATGGTTTTGGTATCCATGTGAGTGGATATGGTTATATTTGGATTATGATGGTATATTAGTGACAATGATAGTGACAATAATGGTGACAGGGACATCAAAAAGTTGGATTATTGGTTGATCATTAGTTTTAGGTTGATATGACAATGACGTTGTCAGGTTGGTTGTTAGGTTGATTACATGTTGATGAGGATGTGGCAGTGACAATATCAGTGGTAGTTGTTATCTCTCTGTAAACTTCATTCGGCTGATAAATGAATGACAAAGGCAACCTACAAACCAACTTTGAGATTCGAAACTATCCTTTCGGACCTGGAGAGGGCTCTCTCACGAGACTTTGTCTCAGTACAAGATATGAGTTTGAGTTATCAGCTAGGTTTAACATCTTTGAAATAATAAGTTCTAGTTATATTGGTGCAAGAGAGTAAGACCTTGGGATATGGAGTCAGTTTGAGAAAACGATAAAAAACAATGACTCGGTGACTGAAATTGAGAGGATAAAGGCTAAGTGGGCAATAGTCTTCAGTGAAAATTCGTTGTGTGAGGCAGGGGGAAAACACAGAAAGAAACTCGGAGCACCGTTGAGGATGAATTCTAAGTTAACTTAGAGGGAAAAGGTTTGTCTAAATGGCGGGAATACCACGACACTGTGCAGTGAATCCCAGGTTCGAAAATACATTCCTATATAGACAGAAATATATATATATATATATGAATAAAGAAAACAAGGAGTACGTACACAAAGAAAGGAAACAATACATCAAACTGCTACAATTGGAATATTTTCATCAAGCTTAAGGAATTTTGCATTAAATTTTGATCGAGCTCAAACTACATTAAATAGTCATTGTCTACACTAGTTTGCCAACCAACCCAGATTACATTGAAAAGATCAAATATATAGGCGATGGTGCCTCTTGGGATACCCTACTCTCTAGCTACTATCTCTAAAATTTAGGAAACTGACTACTCTATGCTGAATGACTCTTCACATGATGCCTTTCCAAAAATAGAAAACAACTACATCTGGTCACATAACGACTACTTGTATTTTTCCACAGGTATTCGATTACCAGTGAGGTCTCATCATGGGAAGAATCATGTGTCAATGCCTTCCTTTGGAAAAAATTATGAACAATCAAATAATTTGTTAGGGTCTCGCTATCTACTGTAATGGTTTTGATTTTTTCCGCGCACATATTTGCTGGGGAGTGTACGTGGCGAGTGGTTGTTGACTGTCATGGCCGTTACAAAAAAAACAAAACGTCTAAGGATGATGCCTCCTTCAAAATTGTCAATATCTTCTCTCTGTTTGAGGATACGAGTATGGACAGTATTAATCATGTTTCTTCTGTGCGCTGGAAAGAGTTGCGCGGGATTTTTCCTCGGCCTCTTCACATTCTATGAAATGATTCACATTCCTTTCTTCTAACAACCTCTGTGTTTTGTGCAACTGTATGATTGTATCCTATGCCTCTTTCAGTTGTCTCTTGAGCCACATCACATTTCCTTCACGGATTTGCGATGCTGAAACTTCAAGGGTCTTCATTGTTAGTTGTTGTGTCATTTCCATGTTTTCCTGGTAAAGTTTGGCGATGGCGCATTATGCCTGTTTCAGCTGCTAAGATGGCTCTCGAACATTAGTTCCCGTGACATCTATCCTCCTCATTCTGCTCCCTCTCTCTCGGCTTGTATCTTTGACTGGTTCCAGTTGAATAACATGCATAAGTGATTCTTCGGCAACCGATCTTGCGCATGAATCATTTGGGACTCGCGTTTCCCCAGCTACCATGGTGCAACCCATATTTTTATTTTACGCGGTGGATCCGGAAAGGCCCAAGGTGGAAAACTTGATCAATCTAGCATTGCAAGAAAAGATTACAAACAATGCATAAACCTGATTCGCAAATAGAATGCATGCAGAGCATCCATAACTCATAACATAGTAGGTGGGAGGAGGAATTGTGTCAAGGAACACTGAATTCATGGCAAATCAATGTTTCGAAATGAACTGTAGATTTTCCATAGCACATCTGTGCGTGTAAAGTACAACTGATAAAGGTTGCAGGGAAAACGTGATACGAACGCCACAATTTTTCATCTTCTCGGCCTTCATAATGAGCTGATAATGGTTATTGTACTTGTTGATGTGACTTCTATTAACAACTTTCCTCAACCTGGGGCACGTAGAGACTCCCTTTTTGATAGGAGTCGACTCTCTAGGAACACACTCATACTTTTACACATGTTTTGACTCTGACATCCCTTCCCGACTCCAAGGTCCAAAAAACCACTTGCTGAATTTGACCCTTTTGTTTTTAAGTACCTGACCTCACATGCCTTGACAAACAAGCCATGAATCGACTAAGATTGACTCTAACTGAAGGAAAAATGGCACCGCTAATAGCTGGCTCCAATGGGGATGTTATCCTCCCCGTGAGGTAGAAAAGAACAACAGACCAAGTTCCTAACCATTGGGCCTTATTCAACTTTCATACATATGACATATGAGAAACAAAACACAACCTAAAACTATTAATGTAGTTCCTAAAAAGGCTTCAGCATAAACTCAGGGCCTTCACTTCAGGCTTCAATTTTCTATTGACCAACTGACTTGACAAAAAAAAAATCGACTATTTACAATGGTATCTGACTTAAAAAAACTTTATTTCACTAAATAGTGTTTGAGGAACCTGTCATTTACAAGTCCCCAACCAACGGACTCTCCATTTAGTTCTTCTAGAAAATAGGTGTTATTTCCGTGATATGCACCGATTTTGAAAGGACCCATCCAAATATTGTCGAACTTTTCATGCTTTCCTTTATCTTCATTTCTCGTGTCCCATTTCAACACCAGATCCCCCAACTGAAACTCCTCCTGGTTAGAGTGCTTGTTAAAGGTTTTCTTCATCCTTTCCTGGTGGAGTTGTGATCGATTGTACACCTATTCTCTCATCTGTTGTGTATGAATTAGCTTATTTATTCTCCTCTGTGTGTCATCTGGCTCGGCCTCCTACTCTTGTAGTAAATTTTTGACGGGAAACCCCGACGAGGTGGGGAAAATCACATATGCCTCATATACAATCTGGAAAGGTGATCTCAAGATGGACTTCTTGGTGGTAACCTTTTCCACCCACAATGCATACATAATCTTTTTATTTCGTGCCTTCTTGTTGTCTTCCTGGAGTCTCTTGATGATCCTCATCAGGCTTTTATTCGATGATTTTGCTAACCCATTCCCTTGTGGGTAGTATGTTGTAGAATTCCCCATATTTATATTGTAATCCTGACATAAACTCTCCATATTCTTGGACTTGAATGCGGTCGCGTTATCTGTTATGATCTTGACAGGGAATCCAAATCTCGACAAGATGTTTTTCTCCAAAAATTGGATGATGACTACATCAATAGCCTGCTTCATGGGGATTGCTTCTATCCATTTTGTGAAGTAATCTGTGGCAGTGAGTATCCATCTATTTTGCACAGAGGATGGAATATTTATTTCCCCTATGAAATATACGCCCCACTCCATGAAAGGGGCATCAATTGAGATGGAATTTAGTGGCAGGGGCTGCAATTTTCTTCTTCCATAAAAAATATGACACTCATGGAAGATGAAAAATTATTTGTATACGTAAGAGAAGATGGTAGGCCAATAGTAACTTGATCCTAGGATTTTGTGTGTGGTAGTTTTCCAGCAGTGGTGTCCTTCACAGTCGCCTTTGTGAAAATCTTTAATAGCTCATTTCACGTCGTTTTCCAGCAAACAATTTAGCATTATCCCTCTGGGATCTTTCTAGTATGCTGAACTATCCAGGAAGCAGAACTTAACCACTTTGAGCTTTAAAAATATTTCCTTGGTCTTGCTTAAACCCAGAGGGGCTTGAATATTTCTTAGCACATATATGATGTATGTATACCACGGTGAATCAATGAACTCTTGAGAGACCTGCGCAGTTATTTCTTCTTAAGGGTTTTCTCACAAATTGACGATGAATTTGATCCCCAAATCATCGCAGTCTGACTGCACCATCAACTTTGCAAGGACCTAACCCTTGATCAGCTTCGTGGTCTTGATTTCAAGGTCATATTCCAACATGGCCACTATCCACTTACCTCTCCTTCCCTCTGGGTCAGGATGAGTCAAGATATCCTCGACTGAATTGTTGGGCATGTAAGAGATAATGTGGGAGTGTAATATGTATGTTCTGAACTCCTTTAGGGCCTTCACTAAGGTGTATTATAGTTTCTCCATAATGTCATACCTTAGTGGAGCATCCCTCAGTGTTCGACTGAAATAGGCTATGGTCTTCTCGAAGTTCTACTCATCTTTCTGTAACAACATGCTGACAATCGTATTCTCTGAGGCAAATGAAAACATGATGAAATCTTTTGTGAAGTCTGGACTCGCTAGCAAAAGAGATCTAGTCAATGCCACCTTGATATCTTCAAATGACTTCTTGGATTGTGGGTTCCACTTGATCTTGTTCCCGTTTCTGAGCATGCAGGTGATATGTTTTATAATCCCTGCCAGGTTCGGGATGAATCTTCTCAAGAAGTTTACTTTTCCTAGGAAGGATTGCACTTACTTCTTACTACACGGAGTGCCAATTTTTAGGATTCCTTCAACCCTATTGAGGTCTATCTTAATTCCCTCTTTCGAGATAATGTTCCCCAACAACTTTCCTTCTTCCATCACGAAATGTGATTTCTTCAGATTTAGCTATATGTCGGACTTCCTGCACTTATGGAAAAACTTTTTCAGATTCCCAAGGTGTTGTTCGTCAGAGTCAGAGTATACTGTGATGTAATCCAGATAGATCACAATAAGATTTTCCTTTTCATCAGAAAACGCGATGTCCATTTCCCTCTGGAAGGTAGATTTGACCTTCATTAGGCCAAAAGGCATCTTGGCATACATTTTTCCCCCATGGTGTCGTAAAATAATTATTTTCCCTATCGTTCGGGTGTACCAAGATATGATTGTAACCCGAAAAATTGTCCATCATGGACATCTTCTGGGACACCACCACCCTTTGGAGGACATAGTCCAGTTTAGGGAGTGGGTAGTGGTCCTTGAAGGACACTTTGTTCAATTTTATAAAATCCACACACAATATTATTTCTCCTCTCTTTTTTCTTACAGGCACCAAGTCAGACACCCATTTCGAAAACCTTAAAGAAATCATAATTTTATCTTCGAATAGTTTCTTTACCTCCTTTTCGATTAGCGACAGTAGTAGGGGATTTATCCGTCTCAGCTTCTGTTTGAAAGGACTCTAATCTTCTTTGAGAGGAATGATGTGTTGGATCACTTTGGTGTCGTAAACCTTCAAGTCGTCATAACTCTAAGAGAAAACATCTGGGAAATCCTTCATGAGCTTGATGTAGTCTTGTTTGACCTCTGGACTGAGTGTTTTTGACAATTTGATTATTTTTGGGTTCTCCTCAGTTCGGATGTCAAACAATACATCCTCATCATTTGCAGTGATCTTGGGATTTCTAGCCATGTCGTTTTTGTCAAACAGATTTTCTAAAGGAACTATCCCCTTTGGGATGATGTTGTTCTTCAGTTGTACTATGTCCCTTCCCACTATTTGGTTTTGGAAAGGTTTTGCATTACTGTGTGCATCCGTGCTCTCGTCTTCATCACAACAACACTCGTCATCAATGTTTATATTAGCGAACTCATTTCTCATTCGAAGAAATCTCTCCACCTATTTGTCATCCTCAAACATCTTCCAATGTTTGATATTATCAGGCACTATCAACCTATGTTTGACTTCTATCTCGTATTTTCAGTTTGGAAATATAGGAATTTTAAAAAACAAGGCTGAGGTGGCCAATGCATCGGATATTTGATTATGTCCCCTTGGGATTGTCGATATCTCATACTTAGAGAATTCTTCGAGGAGGTCCAATGCCAGGTTTCTTTGTGCTCTCAGGCTAGGGTGTTTGGATGGATACATGAATTTCACGTGGTTTATAACCAGCTCGGAGTCTCCTTGCACTGCTATCCTCTTTGCGCCTAATTCTTTCAACACCTTCAAGCCCAAAATTAGTGCCTCATACTCGAACATGTTGTTTGTACATTCGAACATGAGCTTTTATGAGCACAAATTTGTGTCCACCTTGGGGGGCCTTATCCATACACCGACACCTTCTACTTACTTACTGACAACGTCGTCGAAACTCATGTTCCATATCTTGTTTCTGTTGGTTCTTTGCGTCGACGCACTTTGTTTTTTGTTGTGTGGTTTCATTATCTATTGTCATGATGGTTGTTGTCTCTTCCTCTTCAAAGATCAGGTCATTGTAGAATATAGAGGAACCAACCTCAGTGTCGATGAAGTATATAGGATGGTTATTTGGCTACGTCTTGTTGTTTACCATGAATTTCAACAACACTTCTCTGTACAACCATTTATCCGGGCCAATGATAGGATGGTGGCATCTGGCATGTCCATTTGAAGGGTCCCTTTTAACTTTGTAGCCCACGACCTAGAAAAAAACATGCGAAGCATAAGGGGTATGTACGCCACGACCACGTCCATAACCATGTTCTTTGAAGGAATTTGGTCCAATGACATGACCAAGTCCTTGATGAGACCCAAGCACTTGGATTTCCTCAAATCAAAAGAGAAAAGGTCCTTATAGGGCCTAGTGATGTCCAAACCTAATTTCTCCACGATCACCTTTAGGATGAGGTTGTGCAACGTGCCCAAATCCAGCATGGAATTATGTAGGGTCATGTCATGAACCTTTAGAATGACATAAAATGGAGGGGCGTCCTCAATATTACTTGTCTCTTCAATGTGTGAACCAAACATAATAGCACGGTGATCATCTTGGACATTCAAAGTATCGGGGGTCCCTCCCATTTTTAGAATTTTAATAATTTTCTCCCAATATTCACCCTTTCAGATAAGTTCGTTAAAAGAGATAGAGATTTTGATCTTGGCCATTTCATGCTCAAAGTTAAAGGGAGGATAGACCTTCTCTACCTCTTTTCCACCTGCTTCCTCGCTTGTTTCTGTCATTTTCCTCAGGGCCTCCTCCTTTGACTTTGCTTTTTCAGTTTCATCCTTGGTCGGGTTGTCTGGCCCCAGTCGGCTTGTGGAAGGGGTGTTCGCCAAATATTTCCTTGTGGGATTTATCTGTTGAGATTCAGTATGCGCCTCCTTGTTCCTGAGGTTATATTTCTTCTGAAACTGTATGATAGCATTTTGATAACCTTTCCTGAACTCTTTTGTTTCCCAGGACAACACATAATTCGTTTCCCAAAACAATGCATCATCCATCTCCAGCATAAAATTAACATTTTTTCTCATGTACCGATCATGTTTGCCCTTTGCTAAAAACACGTGCAGGTTCTTGTGATCACAAAAATGCATTTGGTATTCGAACATATGCTCAAAATACTCATCCACATAATTTTTATGGAACATAGGCCTTGTTTGATAGTCTCCCTGGTCTCTCTGCCCCCTCTGTTTGATCTGAGGAAATTGACCCCTTATGAGGTTTTGATTCCTGGGCTAGGGGTCATTTTGTTCTTGGGCAGTGGTTCTATTTCCCACAGACATTTTTTTCATTAGTTTCTCCATGGTCCTCATCATTAAGTCAATTTTTTTTTCAGCAGACCTCGAAGTCGATGGATGGACATTCCCTTGGGGTTTCCTATCACCCTTGTTGAATATTTGTTTGATATTCCCTGACGCCATCATGTTTACCTTGACTTTTATTGTGTCACTCATCATTTTGTATAGATTTTTTGATCTTCTTTCTCTCAACAACAAGGAGAAATTGCTATCGAAATAGTCTGCATATAGCAGTTGCACAGCCCCAGGGGGTGGATGGACTTTTACAGGGATTGAGTTATAAAACCTCATGAAATAGGCTGAGAATTATTTCCTCATTTCCTCCGGTTCCCTCTTCATATTATTATACTACATCAACAACTGCAAGGGGTTTTTATTGTCTCCCCATCTAGTAAGGAAGGACATTTCCAATGCGGTGAAGTCTCGAATACTTGACGCTCGGATGGATTTGAACCACTTCCTCACCTCCCCCATAAAACGTTGTGTGAACAAACTCATTTTCACATCTACATAGTCTACCTCTTCTAAGTCGACAAAATGTTTGAACCAATCTAGATGCTTTTGGGTTGAAACATTCCCTTCAACATCGTAGAGATTAATTCTCTGATTGTAATTTTGGGACAAATCATGCAGTTGGGATGGCAGAACGAGGGGGGAGAATCTGGAGGCCATGGCTCTAATAGGGTTGGGGGTTTGGGGGATATTATTAGATACTAGGGCTTGGAATCTCTTTTGGTCGAAAAAATTCTCTTCCAAGTTGGTTTCTGACTTAGACCTGAACAGGGTTTATTCAAATAATGAGTCGAACTCAAGGTCGTAAATTATCTGTGCGTTATATTTGGGTAAGGAAAAACTTCTCTCCAGGTAATAGAATGGGTCTGGCACTTGCTCTTTAGTCCTACGCAGAATTTTCTCGGGGTCATACACAGGCTCTATAGGGTTTGGGTCAGGATTTTCTCTGGTATATATCATCCTCGAAGCCATGGTTACTGAACCGCGTTACTTGGTGCTAATGGTATTTTTGATTGGAGTTTCCAGGGTAAAGGTTTAAGCCAACATATATTTTTGTCCCTCTGTTACCCTCAGGGGCCAAAACTGTAAATTTAGTCATTCTCCTAGGGAAAATTTATTCAATTTCATCACTGGCAATGACGCCGGAATTTTATCTCTCTGTAAACTTCGTTTGGCTGAGAAACGAATGACAGAGGAAACCTACAAAACAAATTTGAGATCAAAAACTAGCCTTTTAGACCTGGAGAGGGCTCTCTCAGGAGACTTTGTCTCAGTAAAGGATATGACTTTAAGCTATCGGCTAGATTTAACACCTTCGAACTAATAATTTCTGGTTATATTTCCGCAAGAGAGTGACACCTTGGGCTATGGAGTTGGTTCAAGCAAATGATAGAAACAAATGACTTAGTGACTAAACTTTAGAAGATAAAGGCTAAGAGAGAAACAATCTTCAATGAAAAATCATTGTGTGAGGCCGGGAGAAAACACAGAAAGCAACTCGGAGCACCACTAAGGATGAATTTAGAGTTAACTTAGAGGAAAATGGTTTGTCTAAATGGTGTGAGTTTGAGGGCACTGCGCAGTGAATCCCAGGTTCGAAAATACATTCCTATTTATACAGAAATAGATATGAATAAATAATACAGGGAGTATGTATGCAAAGAAAGGAAAAAATACATCCAACTGCTACAATTAGAATCTTTTCATCAAGCTTCAGGACTTTTTCATTAAATTATGATCGATCTCAAACTACATTCAACAGTCAATGTCTACACTACTTTTCCAACCAACCCAACTTACATTGAAAAGATAAAATATATAGGTGAGAGTGCCTCTTGGGATACCCTGCTCTCTAGCTATTATCTCTAAAATTTAGGAAATTGACTACTCTACGCCGAATGACTCTTTGCATGATGCCTTTCCAAAAATAGAAAACAATTACATCTGTTCACATCACGACTGCTTGTATTCTACCATGGGGATTCATTTACGGGTGAGGTCTTGTCATGGGAAGAATGATGTGTCAATGCCTTCCTTCAGAAAAAATTATGAACGATCAAATATTTTGTCAAGGTCCCGCTATCTATTCTAATGACTTTGATTTCTATCACACTCTCATTTGTTGGGGAGTGTACGTGGTGAGTGGTTTTTGACTGTCATGGCTATTACGAAAATGAAAAAATGTCTAAGGACGATGCCTCCTTCAAAATTTTCAATAAATTCTCTCTGTTTGAGGATACGAGAATGGACTCATTTAATCATGTTTCTTATGCGCACTGGCAAGAGTTGCATGGTCTTTTTCCTCGGTCACTTCACATTCTCTGAAATTCTTCACATTCCTTTATTTTGACATCTTCTGTGTTTCACGTAGCTATACAATTGTATCCTGTGCCTCTCTGAGTTATCTCTTAAGCCACGTAACATTTCCTTCATGGATTTGTGATGACGACACTTCAAGGGTCTTTGCTGCTAGTTGTTGTCTCAGTTCCCTGTTTTTCTGGTAAAGTTCAGTGATGACGAGTTGTGCCTGTTTCAGTTGTTGAGATTTCTCTTGAACATTAGTGACTCTGACATCTATCCTCATCATTCTTCTCCCTCTCTCTTTTCTTGTACATTCGACAGGTTCCAGTCGAATAATGTGCATAAGTAATTCTTCGACAGTCGATCTTGCACACGACTCGTTTGGGACTCGGGTTTCCCCAGCTTCCTTGTTCTTCCTTGGCCTACCCCTTCTTCGGAGTATCTATTGTTGGAGATATAGGGATTCTAGCATCTTTCCATCCTACACATATTCTCCCCCTCCAGACTCCACGTTGTGTGATATCATCATTTCCATGGGCAGAGGGAAAACTCCGTTTGGATCCTTGGGGATGCTTTCTATGAGTAAGAATGAATCTCAATCTCTTTAGGGCTTGGGCCTCACACTTCTTCCACTGCGTGCACCCTTTCTTATGTTTTGGGAGGTTTCCATGGTGCAACCCATATTTTTCTTGCACACAGTGGATATGGCAAGGCCCAAGGTGGAAAACATGATCAGTCTAATCTTGCGAGAAAATATTACAAACCATGCATAAACCTGATTCGTGAATAGAATGCATGCAGAGCATCCAAAATTTATAACAGAGTAGGTGGGAGGAGGAATCATTCTAGGGAGCACTGAATTCATGGCAACTGGATGTTTCAAAATGAATTGTATATTTTCCATAGCACATCCGCACATGTAAAGTACAATTGATAAAGGTTGCAGGGAATACATGATATGAACGTCATGATTTTTCATCTTCTCGGCCTTCATAATGAGCTGATAATGGTTACTTCACTTACCGACTCAACTTTTATTAAAAAATTTCATCGACCCGGGGCATGTAGAGACTCGCTTTTTTATACGAACTGACTCTCTAGGAACAGACTTGCACTTTTGCACATGTTTTGACTGTGACATCCCTTCTCGACTCCAAGGGCCAATCGACCATTTGATGACTTCGACCCTTTTGTTGTTAAGTACCTGACCTCACATGCCTTGACATACAAGACATGACTCGATTAAGATTGACTCTAATTGAAGAAAAAATGGTGGCGCTAACAAAAGTGACAGGTTGAGTCTACACTTATATTTTAGGAAAGTTGGATGGGGAAAGGAAAGGGGGTTGTAGCTTCCTTCCAGTTGGTTCCAAAGAACAAAGGGAGTTCAATTTTCCTTCAGGTTGGATAATGTACATCATAGTTTCATAGCCTACTTCCGGTTGGCACCAAATATTTCATGGAGTTGGAGCTTCCTTCAGGTTGGAGCCTGTGAATCAAGGGGTCATAGCCTCTTTCTAGTTGGTGCCAAATAATTCAGGGATACATAGCTTCCTTCATGTTGGTGATTTTAAATCAGGGGGTCGTAGCCTCCTTCTAGTTGGTGCCATAGAATTGATGGATTTGTATCTTCCTTTAGGTTGGAGCCTATAAATCAGGGGGTTGGTGCCTCCTTCCAGTTGGCGCTATATAATTGTGAAGTTGGTTCTTCCTATGAATGTATTATTGATATATATAAGAAACCATTCTATGGTTTTCTCCCATTTTGTTTTCCACATAAATTCAGGTGTATTGTGTATCTATGGTTTTTTAATATGCATTGATGAATGATATTAGTTATGATGCAACAATATACTAAATGCATAAGCGATAAACTATTGAATATTGTTGATAAAGTTGAAGTTTTATATATTGTGGTTGAAAGTGGTAAAAAGTGCTCATATTGATTCATCACCCCCTCTCAATATTCCAACATTATTTTATCGTAGAAAAGTGAGAAATCCATAGGTAATAATGAAACCATCTCAAGAGAACCACCATGAATTTATAGACCACCACATGTCCCTTAGTGGAAATTTTGGAACAAGCAGTGTAGAGTAACCATGTGTTAACTCACACATGACTTGTGTGTGTGATTTTAATCATAACCATTAATCCATTAGTGTAACCTCTAGCTAATGTCACTAAATATATTGATGAGTATCATTGATCCAAATGTTATCAATGATCTTGATTTTAACTTAAAAACCTATAATTTGACCACAAAGACCACGACCAATGATGGATATTGATAGGCCATATGATATAATGGTTCCTAAGTCTCGATTTTCCCCAGTACGTGGAAGATCAACAAATTTTACTATGCAAACAATTAACCTTGAAATCTCAAGACTGATATTAACCATGCATTATTATTTGTGAGGATTTCTCTGAAATCTTATTACTAAAGGGAGGGATGAAACTTTATTTTGTTTGCATGATTACATATGAATTGTATGTTGTTGAGTGATGATTGATGAATAAATTTTCCTTTTTATAAATATTGCATGTATTGTTGATAAGCTAGTAAATCATCAACTAACAATTTTTTTTTATCATCATCACTTAACCAGATAATGAATTCCCATACAAGATATAAGTAAAAAGATGGTTACCCACCATGAATGGGGAGATATTTATCATAACAAATAAGAAGAATGTGATGAAAGGAGAGTGGTAGAAACCCCTCCAAACCTGGCTAAGGCTATGAGAAGTTTCAGGGAAGAGTTGCAAAGCTTTAAGTATGACAATGAGAAGCTAATAAAGGAGAAAGAAAAACAAACTGAAGTATATGCGTTCTTGCTACAAATCATGTAATACATACAAAGGTAGTTACAACATGGGCCAGTAGCCAGTAACATGGAAAAACACTAGCCTGATAAAACCCATATTTTTCCTAGGATACATAGGCACAGACCTAAAAGAAGAATTGAAATAATAATAACTCCCCAGAAGGCTCGTCATGGAGCCAAGAAGCATGCCAAAACCGAAGAATCATCTGAGGATTCCTCTATTGAAGGAGTAGAAATATCCAAGGAACTATCCAACAGTGAGACCAGTTCCTATTCACAGAAGAGAGGGAAGAAGATGAATCACTACAAGGGAGGTTACATTGAAGAATTTAAGAAATCCTATCCACCTACTTTTGATGGAGAAATAAAAAATGGGGAATAGGAAGAATATTGGATAATGTGCATGAAGAAGTATTTCATAGTTGATAACTACTATGAGAACTTGAAATCTTGAAAATGTATATTTAATTTGAATAGAAGGGCCTCTATCTAGTGGGATGACCTTATAAATGTAAAAGGAATCCCGAAAAAGGAGTTTTCTTGGAATAAATTTGAGAAATAATTCAAGAAGAAGTACTTATCTTAGAGGTACTATGATGAAAATACGAAGGAGTCCTATGAACTCAAAATATGACAACTCACTAAATATGAATATATCAACAAGTTTATGGAAATGGTGAGGTATGTACCCTACATAAAGTATGAAAAGGTGAATATGGAGTGACTCCTTAGTGGGTTTCCTCAATATTTCTGGAACATAATTAAATTTGATGAACCTAATACTTTATAATATTCGATTCAAAAGGATAGGTATTGTTATGAGCAACTCAACCCAAAAGAATAATAGCCCAAGGAATGGAAGAAGAAAAGTAATATGGTATTCAAGAAGAAAGGGGTTAAACCTTCAAGTTTTAATAATTATGGGAAGGGTTCCACAATGAAATTCCCCACAAAAAGTGTGAATCAACATAAATTTCCATCTCAAAGTGGAAATAAAACTTTTGGATCAACCTCAGGAAGGACTGAAAGTATAAATAAGGTACTATTGAAATGTTGGGGTTTTGGAGAAGAGAATATAGTGAGGGACTGCCCTCATAAGAAACCAAGAAGTAAGGGAATCTACAACATCCAAGATGCTACCACAGTTGATGATGTGGCTAGGAGTATGCCAAAAATTCATGCAGCTTTGGACAATAGGCAAGTACACCACCAAGCCTTAGTGGTGGAAATGCAAGCTATGGTCATAGACCATATTATTTCTATTTTGATTGACCCTAGTTTTGATCTGAGTTATATTTCTCCTCAAACTATTGAGAATTGTAAATTACAACAAGAAAAACATGTTATACCATGGATGGTACAACTAGCCACTAGAACAAAAATAAAGATAACAAAGGTCATAAGAACATGCCAAGTAATTATGAATGGGTTTCCTACCCAAGACACCTTAAACATCCTTTCTCTAAGATCATATGACATGTTGATTTCCATGGATTGGTTGGCTTCCCATAAAGCCAAGTTGGACTGTTATATTAAAACCTTAGAAAGTGAAGATGATAGAGGGAGGAAAAGAACTCCAGAGGGATTTCAAAAGCATGTCTTAGAGAAAAAGTTATCAACCCTCCAAATGAATAAGTATTGCATGAGGGATTCTCTTTCAATGCAATGCAAGTATTGAACTCCATTGAGGACTAAAAAGAAAGCCTAGAATACAAATCTATACTAAATGAATATAGATATGTCTTTCCCGAAGAGGTACCAGGTTTATCTCCAAGGAGAGATATTGATTTCTCAATAGAGCTTGTACCTGGATCAATACCAATGTCTAGAGCACCCTATAGGATGAGTACTTGAGAGATAGTTGAGCTCAAATTACAGCTAAAAACAATGTTAGACAAGGGTTACACCAACCTTGTTTGTAAAGAAGAAGGATGGAACACTCAGTTTGTGCATAAACTATAAACAACTCAACAAAATGGAAATTAATAATAAGTACCCCTTTCCTATAATTGATGACTTATTTGACTAGTTGCGGTGTGCTACCATCTTCTCCAAGATTGATTTCAGATACGGATACCATTAAGTTCAAATTAAGGATGAGGACATCCATAAAACTTTCTTTAGGAAAAGGTATGGGGACTATGAATTTGTGGTGGTTCCATTTGGTCTCACCAACACACCAACCACCTTTATGTGTTTGATGAATAATGCACTTAGAAAGTTCTTGGAAAAATTTGTGTTATATTTTATTCATGATATCCTAATATATTCAAAGAACATGGAAGATCATGTAGAACAGATCAAGTTATTATTACAATTTCTAAGAGAGCACAATATTTATGAAAATCTTAGTAAGTGTGACTTCTTCCAAAATAAATTCCACTACTTAGGCCATGTTGTCTCTGAGAAAGGAGTGGCAGTTGACCCTAATAATATTAAAGAGATTATGGATTGGCCTACACCTAGGGATGTAACCGGTATTAGGTCCTTCATGGTCCTAACAAGGTACTATAGAAGATTCATCAAGGGTTTTTCCAATATTGGTCACCCAATAACCTCTCTACATAGAAAGGGAGTTAATTTTATTTGGACAATAGAATGTGAGTACGGTTACCAGCAATTGAAAAAACTCTTGAACCATGTTGCACTACTAAAAACTGAAAACCCAAATAAATACTTTAGTGTGTGTACATATTCCTGCAAGGAAGGCCTGGGTGGGGTCCTCATGCAATAGGGACATGTAATCTATTATGAGTTCAAAAAATTTGAATACACATGAAATAAATTATGTGACCTATGACCTGGAGTTATCTACCATAGTACATGCTTTAAAAAGGCATAGGAATCACCTTTTGGGCATAAAGTTTGGAATCATGACATACAATAGTGGGATGACGTATTTATTTGACCAACCCAAACTAAATTCTAGGCAAGCTAGCTAGATGTCTCTCATCAGTGAGTTTGATTTTGAGATAAAACATGTAAAAGGGAAAGACAAGATAGTGGTGTATGCCTTTAGTAGGAGTATGAAAGTAATTCACTTAGTAGCTGTAAGTACCTGTGAAACAGACCTCATGGAAAGGGTTAAGAGTGCACAGGAAGTAGATGAGTTTTTCAAAAAAGTAAACACACATTTAGAAAAAAATCCAACATGGTTGAAGTATGATAGTTATCAAATGATGAGTGATGGCATACTAATATTCACAGGAAGGCTATGTATCCAAATTTTTGATGAGTTTAAGAGGTTCATTTTGGAGTAACTACAAAAAATACCATAGGTTGGTCACCCTGGTTATCCTAAAATGATTACAACCCTTAGGAAACTATTTTATTGGCGAAGGGTGAACAAGGATATAGCTGATTATTTGGATACATTTTTAGAGTTCCAACAGGTTAAGGTGGAACAACAACACCCAAAAGGAGTTTTGCATCCTTTGCCTATCCAAGAATGGAAATTGGAAACCATTTTCATGGAATTTATCACAGGACTACCTAAAACAACCAAACCAACTGATGCCATCATGGTAGTTGTGGATAAATTGATAAAGGATGCCCACTTCATTTCGCTAAAGGCCACTTGAAAGGAAATATATATCACCAGTATATTCATCAAATAAATATTGAAACTACATGGGATGCCTAAGGAAATTATATCTGATAGAGATGTAAAATTCACCTCAAAATTTTGGAAATATTTATTCATTGTTTGTGGAACAAAATTACTCTTCAATACAACCTACCACCCTCAAAATGATGGGAAAACAGAGAGGGTAAACAAAGTGTTGGAGTAAATTTTAAGGATGCATGTGATGCATCAACCCAAGAAATGGGAATAGTATCTACCACTGGTAGAATTTTCCTACAACAATGGTTACCCTGAATCCTTGAAAATGAGCCCTTTTGAGGCCCTCTAAGGAAGAAAATGCAATATCCCAATCACCTGGGATAATCTAGTGGAAACAATTATCGTTGGACCCGATATGTTAATGGACCTAGAACAAAAAATAACCCAAATAAATAAAAATATGAAATTGGCCCAGGACAAGCAGAAGAGCTATGCGGACAACAAAAGATGTCATAAAGAATTTAGAGTAGGATATCATGTGTATCTTTGAATTAAACCTAGAATAATTTCCTTAATAATGGGGGCATGTGTCAATTTGGAACCAATATTTTATGGAACTTTTTAAATTTTGGATAGAGTGGGACTTGTAGCTTATAAATTGGCCTTTCCTCCCACACTAAAAGAACATAATGTTTTCCATGTTTCCTTATTGAATAAATAATACATGATGTTTCCCACATAATTGATTGGTCTATGATCTAGTTAGAGATAGAGGGAGAGTTCCAGCCACAAATTCAGTGTATCCTAGACATGAGAGAGATCCCTCTTAGGAACATAACCATTGAATAGGTCAAGGTGCAGTGGAAACATTTTGGTCCCGATGAAAAAAAATGGAAAATGGAGGATTCCATGAAACAAGCATGCCCTTTTTTGTTCACTATTGTATATAGATTTTTTTTGTTAGATAGAACACCGATGGTGATTTTCCTTTAAGGGCGAGGGGATTGTAACACCCATGTTTCCCCCAGTCTATAAATATAATTATTATTGTGACAAAACTATAGACATATATGTATGTGATCAAGGAAAGACGATGAACCTTCATGTATTTTGTATGGTATATAATTGATTTTAATATAATAGGGATATGTTTAGTTAATTCTGAAGGAATGGCCTTCACAGGTTATGATTTCATGAAAGGAATGGGAAAGAGGGAGGTAATTACCGATTTAAATGAATATTCCAGACAATACCATGTCTAATTAAAAATGATGCAAACCTGAACTGTCCCCAGCCATGAAAACTAATTATCAAACAAGATAGTAGTTGAAATAGTTTCTTTGGGAGTTAAGGATGGGAAACATAACTTCAGGAAACTTTTGTCACAATCCATGAAGTCATGTAGAAGAAGGAAAGAAAATAGGGCACGAGGAAAGAAAAGGAGAACACACATGGCTAGGTATATGAAAAGATCAATTAGAGACATAGAGAAGAGAAGTTGCAGAGACTTCTGGAAAATCAAGATTGTATAAGGAGACTGTCTCGCCCAATTAATATATCCCTATCCAGTAAGATATTTTCACACCCCCTCACCCATAGGATGGATGAGCGACTTCATTCCTCGCCCTTTTTGGATTGAGTAACTTAACGTAACTTTGCCTATTTTTCCTTATAGATTTCTAGTTAAGTATAAGATCCGCTAGTTAGAGTATGAGTTAAGTCTAAGGAGAGTTATAGATAGTGAAGTAGCACAGTAAAAAGAATTAATACGCACCCTCAAGGCATCAAATCTTGATCTATCTTCCTAATTGAATTAACGTGACCGATCGATACCTCAAAGTAAAGACACGATTGTAGAGCTCACATCCATAGAGAACAAAGGTATGGGACTAGTGAATTTCTCCCTTTGATACCTGAACTTTCTCCTTCTCTAGCTCGAGTCAATCTAGATAGATGGAATTACTTCATTCTTGGATATATCCTCTCATTATATCGTACCCTATCTCGTGGGTGGTTGGTTGTAGTAGAGGTTAGTGAAACCTTTCCTACGATTGGGTGGAGAGTGGTTTTCCCTACAGTAGCCATCACGATATCTCTAAAATTTTAGATAAGTGCCTTGTATCGATTATATGTATTAACTAGAGCACATGAATGGATTTGATGAATATGTATTATGAATTTGAAGTTTGATTGCTTACTTCAAGAGATGCCTTGTATGTGCATAAAATGAATATATATATA